>JAHDVF020000844.1:0-273295 GCA_022606425.2 Lepidostoma basale | reverse complement strand
TGACGATTAGATGGTAGTTTACACCCGTTATTTGGTGATTTACTTCACCAACCAAGAAAATACTGTTTTGATTGCTTCTTAGTTCCATTGACATCTTTGAAATATAAAACAATCCGTGCTACTACCCGACAAGCCTAGACTAAATGATAATAACAACGACAGCGCGCCGCTCCTGTGATCCAATTTGTATGGGACATCTTTGCGCGCAAGTCGGCACGGGTTACACTGTTCCGAATAAGGAAAAAAATGTTTTCGGATGTTTTAAGCCCAAATGAAGAAAACAATAGCCTATGCATTGTAAAATTAAAACTTTGAAAAATAAGGGACACCCTAATGCTCCTCTTTTAAGGAGAGTTTTTCACTATTTATGTGAAATTTTCCTTTATCGAGTATTATAAATTATAAATAACTAACTAACAAACCATCAATCCGGAGGGGCATGCAGTGAATGGACCTCCACGCTTTTCTATCCTGACATAACTTTCGCGCCTCTCCTACAGAACACTACAACACATCGTGACAAGCTCGCTCGTCATTTTTACGAATTCGAAATTGGTTGCTTTTTATTATTTGATTAATTTCATAATTTTCTTAGTTTTTCTACAGCTACTCTTTCAAGTAGCATTAACATAAAAAGGTGTCGCAAAAAAATCTTTGAATTGATTAAAGATTTTATATTCCTAAGACAAGTATATTTTCGGCTTACTTACAATTAAGAAATAGCGATTTATATAAATTTATTATAAATTATCAATTATGTATTTTTTAAATAACTGTAAACCATATAGATTTTTTTGAGTAACCCTGTATAATAATGTGTAGTTGTCATTTACAGAATGGGGCAATATTTTTGGTTTTTGTTTTAAAGTTTTTTTTCATTTAAATATTCGTGTTTTGCATATGACGAAAATTTTTAATTAAAAATACCATAATTGCATGCTGTACCTACAATAAATATAATTTATCATTAACATGTATGGTTACAACCAATTCAAAAAGTATGGATCAAAAGTAATATCATTTTCATTATACAATATTTCACAATGCCCTAGGAACCTAATACATGTCGCTTTCATATAGTTAATATTGAATCCCAAAACGCTTATGGATATTTAACGTTTAAGTATTTTAAATAATTGGAAAGGTTTTCGACAAAAATATATAAGCACTAAATATTTATAGCAAAACAGAAAACCAACAAATTAAAGGGAAATGTTCGGCATCAATGTAAATTAAATCCATGGGAGGGAAATGTTCGGCGTGAGTCTTCGGGTCAAAATATGAAATTATGAAATCATGATCTCGAGATCTCATCTCATCTCATCTCATCTCGAGATCTCATCTCGAGAGATCTCATCTCGTGAGATCTCTTCTCGTGAGATCTCTTCTCGGAAGATCACATCTTGAGAGATCTCATCTCGGCAGATCTCATCTTGAGAGATCACATCTCGGGAGATCTCATCTCGAAAGATCTCATCTCGAGAGATCTCTACTCGAGATATCTCATCTCGATAGATCTCATTTTGAGAGATCTCATCTCGGGAGATCTCATCTAGAGAGATTCATCTCGGGAGATCTCATCTCGGGAGATTTAATTTCGAGGTATCTCATCTCGAGAGATCTCATTTCAGGAGATCTCAACTCTGGAGACCCCACCTCGGGAGATCTCATCTCGGGAGATCTCTACTCCGGAGATCTCATCTCGGGAGATCCTCTCTCGGGAGATCTCTACTCGGGAGATCTCATCTCGAGAGATCTTATCTCGAGAGATCTCATTTCGGAAGATCTCATTTCGGAAGATCTCATCTCGCTAGATCTCATCTCGAGAGATCTCATCTTGAGAGATCTCATCTCGAGAGATCTCATTTCGGGAGATCTCATCTCGCTAGATCTCATCTTGAGAGGTCTCATCTCAAGAGATCTCATCTCGAGAGATCTCATCTCGAGAGATCTCATCTCGAGAGATCTCATCTCGAGAGATCTCATCTCGAGAGATCTCATCTCGAGAGATCTCATCTCGAGAGATCTCATCTCGGGAGATCTCATCTCGGGAGATCTCATCTCGGGAGATCTCATCTCGGGAGATCTCATCTCGGGAGATCTCATCTCGGGAGATCTCATCTCGGGAGATCTCATCTCGGGAGATCTCATCTCGGGAGATCTCATCTCGGGAGATTTCATCTCATCTCGAGACATCTCGATATTAGTGAAGGTACGTTCAGGGGACAAATACTCTTGACTTTAGAAAGTATGTTGTCTTCCTAATGTCGAACCATCTCTAATGCGTTCCTGGTACTTTGTTGTATTTTTATAATATTTTACCTGTACTTAATAGATGCCTTAAACATTTTCCTGTTTGTAATGTCTTTTGAGTTAATAAACTGATTTGATATTAATTGTTGAGGTTTTAGTTTTGTAAAACTCCATTATAATAATTATAATAATAAACGTGAATGTTTAATGGTTTTACTTTGTTTTTTATTCATATAATCTCTTATACAAATATCAGTTACAAATTTGTTTCGCCTTGCGAGGGCATTTTCAAACTGAACCTAGTCGCCAAACAATGTGTCCTTATATTGATTTTAGAGAAATTAGGGTGGGGGAAAGAATTTATATAATGCAAATCGAAGGGGCCATTACACTAAACAATTTGAGGTTTTTCCAGGAACTGATTAGCCATTTGAAGAATTTATATAATGTTAGTAGATGGGGTCATTAAACTAAACAATTAAGATTTTTCTAGGAACCAATGGGTTATTTGGACCTAGAGAGATTACATTTATTAAACAGGTGTGTACTTGATTGGTAACAATCCATTTTTAATCGTTATTACAAACAATAAATTAAACACAAATAAAAACAGTTAGTAGAGAAATGCAATATGTGACAATACAGATAATTTAATTTACTTTTGATTTAATTTAAATATATTTAGTAATGGTGAGGAGAGGATGTTTGTCTGTTCATTAATAAGCTGAATGTTGGGGTTATTTAAGGATTTATTAATTTCTAATTGTTCTAAAAGATTGAGTCTATATCCTTTATTTTCAAGATGAAGGGGAACCCACCACACCATTGTTACCACACCATGTTACACCGACTAGTGAATACCCCCCTTAGTCAAGACAATTATAACCTAGAATTGAATATTATATATACCATTGCAGAAAATAACGGTTACGGTAAAATAATTATAGATAAAATCCTTAAAAACAAAGTCTACCGAGCAGATATTAATAACATTTACCCATTTGTTAATGATGAGAAGAGGAAGTTTACATGTATCGAGTTCTTTGGTAATCAATCTCTCAAAATCGCATCACTACTTAAAGAACTAGGGCTTAGCGTAACTTTTCGCACAAATTATAGTACAGGTTCCTTTTTAAAAAATTCTAAATCTAAAATCCCGCTACTGAAAAATAGCGGGATATACAAACTAGAGTGTAACGACTGCAACTCTATCTACATAGGACAAACTGGCAGATCGTTTAGCACTAGATTTACAGAACATGTTAGATCTTATAAAAACAATAAATTAGATTCCCAATTCGCAAAACATTTAAACTCATTAGAACATTCCCTAGACCCAAATAATAAACCAATTCCCCTTCATCTTGAAAATAAAGGATATAGACTCAATCTTTTAGAACAATTAGAAATTAATAAATCCTTAAATAACCCCAACATTCAGCTTATTAATGAACAGACAAACATCCTCTCCTCACCATTACTAAATATATTTAAATTAAATCAAAAGTAAATTAAATTATCTGTATTGTCACATATTGCATTTCTCTACTAACTGTTTTTATTTGTGTTTAATTTATTGTTTGTAATAACGATTAAAAATGGATTGTTACCAATCAAGTACACACCTGTTTAATAAATGTAATCTCTCTAGGTCCAAATAACCCATTGGTTCCTAGAAAAATCTTAATTGTTTAGTTTAATGACCCCATCTACTAACATTATATAAATTCTTCAAATGGCTAATCAGTTCCTGGAAAAACCTCAAATTGTTTAGTGTAATGGCCCCTTCGATTTGCATTATATAAATTCTTTCCTCCACCCTAATTTCTCTAAAATCAATATAAGGACACATTGTTTGGCGACTAGGTTCAGTTTGAAAATGCCCTCGCAAGGCGAAACAAATTTGTAACTGATATTTGTATAAGAGATTATATGAATAAAAAACAAAGTAAAACCATTAAACATTCACGTTTATTATTATAATTATTAAACTGATTTGATTTGATTAAATTGAATAAAGGGTCTATTCTTCTTTTTAAGTTTTATTAAATTTGTCGGGGTTAAATGCATAACCCAGATAAACATATATGACACGAATAAACACAAAAACGCTGACCCAAGACCTAATTATCAAATATGATGATTTGTGGGCCCCGAATTCTTCAAGTTCACTAGGTCAGGTCATCGGATCAGGTCATCGGATGACGAAACCAAAGCATATAAAAGCAGTACTCCCGAGCACCAAAGGGAGGCAGTCCACTCTAAACGTCAGTCAACTCTAAACGTCAGCCAGTATTGCGATCTCGAAGATACACGAGTCTCCACTACCCAGTCTACGTACGAGAAACCTGCGACGACTCCTCGCTCCAGCCACTCGACGATACCGCCCAGCGAGCCCTCATCCTCTACGACTGACCACCCGGACTCCGCCCCGCTGCTATCGACATCCAGCCACGCTCCATCACGAGTATATCATACAGTTTACGTGTAATTACTTGTGATCCGCAATAAACGCTGAAACCTCCGTCGTCTTTCAACTCTCACCACCAAACCCCCACAAATTTAATGGGCTTGACATGTTTCATCTTTTTTTTATTATAAGGATTTAAATCAATGGTATAAGAATTTATTTGGCAATCTTCATTATGAGCAGAAAATAGCTCATATTATAGAGAAGGAATCTGGTAGTGTCCAGGCTTAAAACCATGTCCACTGGATAAGAAGCCAAGAGTTCCATCCTCTAGACTCTAGAGCTTAACTCAACCAATGACATGTCAGAAGTCCTATAAGCGCCTCGACCACCATATTCTGTTCCCAGAAAACAATTTACATATTCGTCTCTATTGAGATACAATTAATCCTTATAAAAAAATAATTTACCCGCAATGGGTAAAATCCAGTATTTGTCTACAAGTATTTGTATACATACAAAATGTTGTATTAAAACTGGTCCAAATTGAAAGCATAAAAATTGGAGAGACATCTCCAGGCGTAGTCTAGCACTGTAAGATAATTGCAAAGCCTTTCAAAGTGCATTAATAAAGATTTTCTGCTTAATGCTTACACTTAATCTTAATGAGTGGCGCTAGTGTAGATTGAACTAAAAAATGTGAAGTGTTCCTCAACATTGTAGCATATATACATCTTCCAAAAAAATTGTCAGACGTGGTGGTCGTAAGAAGGGCCGAATGGGGAATATTGTTAACATAAAGCGATCGCTTAACCCAACCAATGACAGGTCATAAGTCTTGTAACCGCCTCGGCCACCATATTCTGTTCCCAGAAAACAATTTACATCTTCGTCTCTATTGAGTTACAATTAATCCTTATAAAATTATTATTATTATAACTAACTAACTAACTTACCATCACGCCGTCTCCCCGGAGGGGTAGGCAGAAAGAATGGAACGCCACACTTTTCTGTCCTGAGATACGTCTCTCGCTTCCTCTACATTCATACATCTTGTCACGCACGCACGTCGATTTTTCCGATTCCTCACGTGACCGACATTCAATATTTGATTGATTTGATCGTGCCACGTTTTCCTCGGCCTTCCTCTATTTCTAGCTCCGTTCACGCCGTTTACATATACCTTCTTTACCATTCTGTCTTCACTCATTCTTTCCATGTGTCCAAACCATCTTAATGACCAAACCATCTTATTTTGTTCATAACACTTTCATTCGCACCACATTCACTTCTTATACTTGCATTTGTCAATCTATCATAAACAGATTTGCCACACATTCGTCTTAGAGATCTCATTTCTACTGCATTTATTCTACTTTCATCCTTCTTTTGCCAGTTTCATGCTTCACTTCCATACATAAGGGTCGGCACAAGAACACCATTGTGCACTGTCATCTTAGCTTTTAGCTTAGCTTAGCTTAGCATTGTTATTATTAGTTAGTTAGTTAATTCAGAAACAATACCACCCTTAGATGTCCCTCCCGGTCAAGAGGGATGTATTAAACGTACTCCCAGTTGACGCAATGGAGTCTTAATGTCCTATTATTGGACTCAGATCGAGTTCCGTCTTATATACGTTCCATGTGGAACGTGAACTGAAGTATATAATCGATTTTACTGCCGGGGACATTTCTATCGTAAGTAAGTGCGACTGTGGCGCCTTGGACCACAGTGACAAATGTCGTATTTAAAAAAAGACAAATTAATTTTTTTGTGTGTATTTAGGACTTCACTTACCTGGGTTCGTCTATAACAAAAGAAAACGAAGATCACAAGGAAATCGAAAGAAGAATCACAATTGGTAACAAAACATTCTTCTCTCTACTACCAGCGCTCAAATCAAGAAACGTACACTGGAAAACCAAAATCACCCTGTATAAAACAATCATCCGAACAGTAGTGACCTATGGGTGTGAGGCGTGGACAATGACAGCGAAATCTGCAGAGCGACTGGATACTTTTGAGAGAAGGGTGCTGCGCAGAATTCTGGGGCCTGTGAATGACGGTGAAGGCTGGAGAGTGCGGCATAATGACGAGCTGTACAATATTTACAAAGCTCCCAGTCTCTCCACACAGGTCAGACTGAATAGACTGAGATGGGCCGGTCACGTACAGAGGATGCCGTCATCGCGAACCCCAAAAATATTGCTGGAGTGGCACCCAGGTGGTAGAAGACCAATTGGACGACCAAGGCTGCGATGGGAGGATGAAGTTGGGAGAGATAGAACAAGATTGTTAAGAGTGTCAGATTGGAGGGTCGAAGCGGAGGACAGGAGGAGTTGGAGGCGAAGAATACTGGAGGCTAAGGCTCGATATGGGCTACAGTCCTACAGGGCCATCGAAGAAGAAGAAAGAAGAAGAAAGTATTTAGTAGCAAGTATAAGAAGTGAATGCGGTGCGAATGAAAGTGTTATCAACAAAATAATGAAAGGGCCGTTAAGATGGTTTGAACACATGGAAATAATGCGTGAAGACAGAATGGTGTAGAAGGTAAACGTAAACTAGGGGATAGAACGCTTGGCTTCTGATCAAGGGGACTTGGGTTCGAGCCTGGACACGACCAGATTCCTTCTTCATAATAATAAGCTATTTTCTGCTCACATTGAAGATTGTAAAATAAATTCTAATATCATTGATTTAAATCTTTGGTGTTCTAATATCATTGATTAAACAAGAAAAAAAACGACGTGAACAGAGCTAGAAATAAAGGAAGGCCGAGAAAAACGTGCCGTGATCAAATCAATCAAATATTAAATGTCGGTCACGTGAGATTTTATTTTATTTTAATTGTATTATTTTGTTGAATCGCCCTTTACATCATGACAGCATGAGTCAAATCGATGTAAAGGGTATTATAACTATCAGAGTGATTCTCGTGACATGTGATTGGTAGCTAATCTATCGCCATTTTATTGTCAGAGAAATCGACGTGCGTGCATGGCAAGAAAGAAGAGAAGTATGTCAGTACAGAACAGTGTGACGGTTCATTCTTTGTGAGTTCTTTTACTTTGTCATAGAGGTCACTAGTCACATTCTTCAGTATTTTATAAATTCTCTCCATGTGTCCAAATTATCTTAGTGATCATTTCATTATTTTGTTCATAACACCTTCATTCGCAATGCAATCACTTCTTATTTTTGCATTAGACACCTTTACACATTTACCATACATGTTTCTATGAGATCTCATTTCTATTGCATTTATTCTACTTCCTTTGTAGCGGAAGAAATATAATTGAATAAACATGTTTTAAGAAGGATTAATTTTATCTCAATAGAGACGAAGATGCAAACTGGAAACTGAATATGGTGATCGAGGTGTTTACAGGACTTATGACCTGTCATTGGTTGGGTTAAGCGCACGCTTTATGTAATTGCAACATTACCCATTCCACCTTTCTTATGACCACCATGTCTGACAATTTTTTGGAAGTTGTATATATGTTATTATCCAACACCACAATTCACATGTCAGTTTCAATTTACAGACCAGCGCCATCTATGAAGATTAGATTTATTATCTCTATTGAGATAAAATTAATCCTTGAATTGATAACCCGCAATGGGTAAATAAAATCCAGTATTCATCTACAAGTATTTGTATACATTCAAAATGTTGTATATTTTAAGAACTTCATTGGTAGAGGAGCGGCACTCTATTTTGAGGAGTTTGCGGCAATTGCCTCATTTCTACGAATTTATTTTACTTTTTGTCTTCTACACATTTGTTTGTTTCTACAAGTTTGTGTTCTACACATCTTAAATATTATTTTTTGTCAAAATGCAGTTATGACAATAGGTATCTGAGGAACATTAATTATATATATGAAGAAATAACTATTAACTGGCTTATTGGGAGGTCAATTGGCCGGGAAAACAAACACGTACGGGGTAGAATATAATTTCAAATATACTCTTACTAACTAACTAACCGAAAGAATAGACTGCCACGCTTTTCTTTTTTGACATACTTCTCTCGCTGACTCAATATTCATACATCGTGTCATGCACGCACGTACAGCTCTCCGACTCCTCGCGTAGCCGACATTCAATATTTGATTTAATAACTTGATCCCGCCATGTTTTCCTCGGTATTCCTCTAATTCTTGTTCCATTTACATCGTTTATATATAACAACAATGATCCATTACGCTGTTTCCCCGCAGGGGTAGGCAGAGAGAACGGACCCCCACACTACTCTTTCCTGACATACCTCTCTAGATCCCTCCACACGTATACAGCGGGTCATACAAGCACGTAGATTATTACGACTTCTAACATGACCAACGTTTAAAATTTGATTAATTTGGTCATTCCATGTTTTCCTCGGTCTATATCGACTCTATTCTCCATTTACATCATTAACGTATACTTTCTTGACCATTCTTTCTCCATCCATGCGCTCCATATGTCCGAACCAACATATTTCATAATTTTGTTCATAATACCTTCTTCCGCTCTACATTCCTTTCTTATATCAGCATTTGAGATTCTGTCGTATATCGTTTTACCACACATACGTCTTAGGGACCTCATCTCTACCGTATTTTTTCTGCTCTCATTCTTCTTCTGCCAGTTCCATGCTTCGCTTCCATACATTAGGGTTGGGACCAGAACTCATTGTGAACGGCCGTTTTCGCTTTCATTGATAAATTCTTGTTTCATATACCTAACGTATTATTATTATTATTATTTTGTTAAATCGCTCTTTACATCATGACAGCAAGAGCCAAATCGATGTAAAGGGTATTATAGCTATCATTGTGATTCTCGTGACATGTGATAGGTAGCTAATCTATCGCCATTTTATTGTCAGGTGAATTCTACACCAGACCAAAGACAGTGTGACAATCCCACTGCCCTCGCCGGGAATCGAGCCCGGAACCTTCGGGGTGGCAGTCAATGCACTTACCACTCGGCCACGAAGGTCGTCACTATACTTTAACCATTCTTTCCACGTGTCAACCTTTATGTCCCTTTCATTATTTTGTCCATAACACTATCATTCGCACCTCATTCACTTCATATATTTTCATTCGACACTCTATTATACACAGATTTTCCAGCATTTATTCATTAACTGTCTCATGTGTGGTGAAACGGCGTGATGGTTAGTTTGTTTGTTTTAAATCGTATTTTGGTTTATTGATATGGATCGAATCTACATAGCCTTAAAAATTAAGTAATAATGAAATAAAACGATTTTTTTTAACTACTTCCTCTTTTGCCTTTATTTCGAAGACCGGATTTGCCAGGCTCGCTGGCATCGACAGACTGGTCCAGTCTGACACTTGTACTATTCCAGATCCAGTCTGCCGATGCCAGCAAGCCTAGGCGAATCCGGCGTTGTCTTAATAAAGACAAAAGTGGAAGTAGTTAAAAAACATCGTTTTATTTAATTATTATTTAAAATGAACTTCCATCAAGAGATTTCAGTAAAATCATTCGATTATCTTAAAAAGGTATTTTCACACCTATCTAACATAATATATGAATTAATCTCAAAATATATAATTCTTTCATTTTCTTTTGTTTAAAGTGCCTAATTACAGTTATTTAAAATATCAGTGGATAAGTGAAATATAAATTAAATAAACACAAAAGTCCGGATTGTCCAGTTAACAAAATTTGCGCCATCTAAAAGAACATTATTTGTTATATTATCTTTATTTTGTTATTTTATTTTATATCATTGTATTTTATATAATTTGTTTTAGATTTATTTTTGGACTTGGACGATCGAAGTGCGGGAGATGGCCTATTGGTGGCGATGAGGTTCGCAACCCATCACACCGCGTCTCTCGCGGTGGCGAAAAGAGAAGGATGGAGTGCCGCATCGGTTAAAGTGTGGCAGTCCATTCTTTCTGCCTACCCCTTCGGGGAGACGGCGTGATGGTTAGTTAGTTAGTTAGTTTTCTTTAATTTTTTTTAAAAGACTAACATCAAGGACATTAATCCTTGATGCTAGTCAATGATATTTGAATTTAGCGTTATCTAGCAGTGCGTTAATGGCGGTAGCCTTTCACATTGCGTTATAAAAAGATCTTCTGCTTAATGCTTAAATGTAATCTTCATAGATGGCGCTGGTCTGTAAATTGAAACTGACATGTGAATTGTGGTGTTGGATATTAACATATATACAGTAGGGTGTCCCTTATTTTTCAAAGTTTTAATTTTACAACGCATAGGCTATTGTTTTATTCATTTGGGCCTAAAACATTCGAAAACAATTTTTTTCCTTATTCGGAACAGTGTAACCCGTGCCGACTTACGCGCAAAGATGTCCCATACAAATTGCGTCACAGGAGCGGCGCGTTGTCGTTGTAATTATCATTTAGTCTCGGTTTGTCATGTAATATCACGGATTGTTTTATATTTCGAAGATGTCAGTGGAACTAAGAAGCAATTAAAAAAGTTTTTTCTTGGTTGGTGAAGTAAATCACCAAATATCAGGTGTAAACTACCATATAATCGTCAAGTTCTCGCAGTTCTATTTTTCATTATTCGTGAAGTTAATTTGACTGTTAATGAAAGCGCAAATCTTGTCATTCTGGAGTGCAATATATTATGAAAAAAGGCTAGAATACCTACCAGAGCTGTTCCTAACTATGTTAAGAAGTTAGTGGATCTTTATCAGGTCTGACGAGAACTGCAAAAAATAGCAAGAAGATTCAGGACTTACATAGGCGCCGCGAAGAGAACTTTCAACTTGAATTAGATAATTTATTCGATATCGCACACGCCGATGCTCATAAATGTACTGTGATACGACAGCATCTTATACAGAATGCTTAAATGGAGCTTGTGTGTAAAAACCAGAAAGAGATTTGTTACTCTTTGCTTGCCGCCATCATATATACGATCTGATGCTCAAAAGTGCGTCTGAATCGCAAAATCGATTGTACGAGATGATTATAGCGAACTCATTGAGCTTGTTATTGTTTTTCTGGGTGAAGGCAATTAAAATAAAATAAAAATCAGACCTGCTGGCCCAACGCATCAAGCACGATGGATGGCAAGAGCTATTTACTCCTTAAAAATACGTTTACTGCAGTCCCAGTTTAAAATATGCGATAAGGACAAATAAGCTTTACGAGATGTTTGTTTATTTATTGTGGCAGTTTATGTGAAGCCTGGCTTGAATGTAGTTTGGCGATAAAAGCTCCGATTCAAGATTTTTGTTGCTTAAGGACCTTATAAGATTACGAAGAAGTTGACAATTTCCAAAGCGGCTTTAAACAAATTCAGTCAACATTTGTGGTACTTGTCAGAAGAAATAGCTATCTTTTTAATTTTTGATGAGAACGTTGATAAGCAGACCAAAGGAAACACTGTAGAAAACCTACAAAATAAAGTTTTGGTGATTCGGCAAAGATATATGTTCCATCGAAGGAACAGCTGTCTGGCTCTTTATATGGTACGTAAATAGTGTTTAATCTAGTATTTAATTTAGAACTTATTTGTTTTATTTATAGGTACTACAAGTATTTGTTATCTTGTTTATTGGAAATATTTGAGTGATTTTGTTTCTGTCAAGAGTAAAGATTTATTTTCACTATTGAAACTTGATAGTAGTTTCCTTCAAGAAATTGTATCTTCATAGAAAGACAGCGCGGCGTTTTTGGAAGCTAAAAAGAAGGTTACTAGCTTAAAAGCAGTTAATGACACAGCCGAAAGAGCTGTTAATCTAATGACAGACTTTCATGGTTTGACTACCGCAGATGAAGAACATAAGCAGTTCACATTATGTTGTGTGCAAGAACATAGAAAAATTTACCCAGACTGTAAAAAAAGAGACTTTGAAGAGGAAATATCCAAGTAAATAAATATAAAGTTGGATCTTTTTTGATAATTACAAGAAAAGCATGATATAAATATATGTTTTCATCAATATTTATCAAACATAATGGTTTTAAGTGATCATCTACAACTGCATTTAAGAGACACTTAAATCAGCTATTTTCTAAAACATTGAAGGCAAGTCGGCACGGGTTAGAATTAACGTAGGAAGTTGAAATTCTGTATTTGGGTAACTTGTAGGCTATTAAACACAATTAGGGGGTATGCATTTCAATAATCCAAAAAAAAAAAATTTTGCCCATATAAGGGACACCCTAATATACAGCTTCCAAAAATTTGTCAGACAAGGTGGTCATAAGAAATGTGGAATGGGGAGTGTTGAAATTACATAAAGCGCGTGCTTAACCCAACCAATGACAGGTCATAAGTCCTGTGAACACCTCGATCACCATATTCAGTTCAGTTTCCAGTTTGCATCTTTGTCTCTATTGAGATAAAATTAATCCTTGATATTATAATTCATTTTACAATCTTCAATGTGAGCAGAAAATAGCTCATTATTATGAAGAAGGAATCTGGTCGCGTCCAGGCTTACCCCCTGGATCAGGAGCCAAACATTCTATCCCCTAGACCACCACCCGGTTTGTGTATTTGTAATTCCAGCTTTATATTATAGTATTTTATTAAAATAAGATAAGTGAGAGGAGAGCTAATGAAATGGGTATGTCAAATTGGTCCCTAGCTGTATTAAGAGCGGGTTAGATTAATTGTGGTATTTGTCAAGTGTACGTAGAAACCCAACATTAATCTGGGTTAATGAAAATATTCCTGGACACACGAAATACAACTACAAGTAATGAAATCACATAAAAACAACACAACTATAATACATGGTTAAACACAGGAAAATAAATTACACAAACAACACTAATATTTCATTAAATCAAAAAAGTTTTAATAAATTTAAAGCATTAGCAACGTACAAATCCATAATCATGATATTTTTATGTATTATAACACGTTTTTTAAACATATTTCATACAACATATTGTACTTTCTCGTTGATATATTAGGTATTATACCTAATATATCAACGAGAAAGTACAAGTGACAATTGGAAAGAGTTATCAAATAGTATAACTGAACAAAGAAAGTACAAGCGTTAAGAGGAAACAAAAACTAATAATAAAGAAATAGTACAAGTGTCAATTGGCAAGAATTGTCAAATGGTACAAAAGAACAATGAAAATAATAATGTCCAAGTATTTAGAGTAACAATAAGTAATAAAAAAGAAATAGTACAAGAATTATCAAATGGTACAAAGGAACAATGACAATAAGAATGTACAAGTTTTAAGAAGTAACAATAAGTAATAATAAAGAAATAGTACAAGTGCCAATCGGGAAGAATTATCAAATGGTACAAAGGAACAATGAAAATAATAATTTCCAAGCATTTAGAAGTAATAATAAAGAAATAGTACGAGTGCCAATCGGGAAGAATTATCAAATGGTACAACGAAACAATGATAATAATAATGTCCAAGCATTTAGAAGTAATAATAAAGAAATAGTACAAGTGCCAATCGGGAAGAATTATCGAATGGTACAACGAAACAATGATAATAAGAATGTACAAGCTCTAAGAAGTAACAATAAGTAATAATAAAGAAATAGTACAAGTGTCAATCGGAATGAATTATCAAATAGTACAAAGAAACAATGATAATAGGAATGTACAAGCATTAAGAAGTAATAGTAAGTAATAATAAAGAAATAGAACAAGTGGCGATCGGAAAGAGTTGTCGAATAGTACAAAGAAAAAATATATTATATGAAATTACAAGCATTTAGAGGTTATAAAAAAAACAATAATAAAAAGAGAGTACAAATGTTAATCGGCAAGAGTTTTCAAATTGTACAAAGGATAAATTATAAGACGATTACAAGCATTCAGAGGTAACATAAAACTGTACAAGTGTCAATCGATAAGAGTTATCAAAAAGTCCATTAAAACAATGAAAGAAAGTACAATCATTTAGAGGTAATAAAAAACTATAATAATAAAGGTTACTTATCTTATAAGTTATTTGAGGTGATGTTTCAATTAGAGTGTGTATTGTATTTTTAGTTACCCTGGGAATACTGGCACAAAGCCACTCAAGATTCTGTATGCAAGGGGATGAAATCAAGCACTGCGGCAATATCCGTCACGTCTCGCCTCGAGGGTGCAGGCTGCAGCCACTATTAGTGAGAGAGGTTTATCTTCGATCTATTTCAACCCTCAAGAGACTGAACAAAATCATTCAATATAATTTATTTTTATGAATGCAATTTTTTTTTTTAATTTTTAATTTTTAGAAAATAGCTCATTTTATGAAGAAGGAATCTGGTTTAAATAGTACGTTTTATGTTATAGTATTTATATTCTGTTAATTTATTTTATGGTGAAAATTGGAGCAAATAGATGAGTTTGTGTATTTAGGTAGTATGTTTACAAGAGATGGGCGAGTGGAGAGGGATATTGAAAGAAGGGTTGGGGCAACGAAGTGAATGGTGCACTTAAAGTTGTCATCGTAAACAAAAACCTATCCAAAAAGCTAAAATGGCAGTGCACAGTGGTGTTCTTCTACCGACCCTTATGTATAGAAGCGAAGCATGGAATTGGCAAAAGAAGGATGAAAATAGAATAAATGCAGTAGAAATGAGATCTCTTAGATGAATGTGTTGATACTCTGTGTGTGATAGAGTGTCGAATGAAAATATAAGAAGTGAATGCGGTGCGAATGATGGTGTTATGAACAAAATAATGAAAGGATCCTTAAGATGGTTTGGACATATGGAAAGAATGAATGAAGAAAGAGTGGTAAAAAAAATATATGTTAACGATGTAAATGGAACCAGAAATAGAGGAAGACCGAGGAAAACGTGGCACGATCAAAAAAATCAAATATTGAATGTCGGCCATGTGAGGAGTCAGAGAAATCGACTCCTCACATGGCCGAAGTGTGGGAATCCATGCTTTCTGCCTACCCCTTCGGGGAGACGGCGTGATAGTTAGTGAGTTAGTTAATTTATTTTATATCATTGCATTTTAAATTTTAAAAACTTGGTTTTATGTATTACGCTTGTATTTTTATTTTACGCGACAGCTGTTTCGTCAACCTATTTTTGACATCATCATCACATATGTTGACACCTAATGATGTTAACATAGGTTGACGAAACAGCTGTCGCGTAAAATAAAAATACAATTGTGATACATTAAATAAAGTTTTTTAATTAAACATTTTAAAAAAAGGTTTGATTTTCAAATATGAATCTAAAACACAAAGTTCAGTGAATATGAATTAAAACTTAATACATTATCTTAATAATAACTGTTGTATAATATAATAATATTAATAATAATTCGAGAAATCTGCGAGGTCGAAGATGTGGTCAGATGGGGACGTCAAAGACGGCGATACTGGCATCAACATGTAGAAAGGATGAGCTCAAATAGGATACCACACGCCAAATGGAACAACGGACAACCATGGAACGCCAAACGGACAACGCCGACCAGGAAGACCCCCGAAACAGTGGAGAGAAAGCTGGCTAGCTGGTTCAGCGTCTCAAGAGGACCCGCCTGAAATAACAGACTCCTGAGTCTACCAAAAGTGAAGAAGAAGAAGAAGAATAACTTAATCTTTACTCCAGTCTATTTATTATTTG
The DNA here is from genome assembly GCA_022606425.2 of Lepidostoma basale. Taxonomy (NCBI): domain Eukaryota; kingdom Metazoa; phylum Arthropoda; class Insecta; order Trichoptera; family Lepidostomatidae; genus Lepidostoma; species Lepidostoma basale. Next base: position 257,055 of record JAHDVF020000844.1, on the reverse strand, counting down.
TGTGTTGTTTCCAGAACCCATACTACTTTCGATCAGTCAATAATTGTAGCAGAATGGAAATTAATCACGTGACGTCAAAACGAATTTCTGATTATCCAATTCTAATCTTCGCTATTTAAACAAATTGTTTTCTTATTATGTCTAGTACTCTGTTAAGGGGCTACTGGGACACTAACTGAAGGCGTACACTGGCCTTCGATCAGGGGTGAAAGAACAAGAGGAGAGATGAAAGGATTATCGAGAAACGAACTACAAAATTCAATCATTAACATGATGACAGTTTTAACTTTAACTTTTAAAGCGCCGTTTTTGTGATGTAATCACCTCAAGGGCGCATTAAGACGTGTTTTAAATAATAAAAATCTAAATATAAACGCTGCATCTGATATTCGTGATCAGTTGGAAAGTATAAGACCTTCGTGGCCGAATGGTAAGTGCATTGACTGCCACCCCGAAAGTTCCGGGTTCAATTCCCTGCGAGGGCAGTGTGATTGTCACACTGTCTTTGGTCTAGTGTAAAATTCACGTGACAATAAAATGGCGATAGATTAGCTACCTATCACTTGTCACGAGAATCACTATGATAGCTAAAATACCCTTTACATCGATTTGGCTCATGCTGTCGTGATGTGAAGAGCGATTCAACAAAATAATAATAGAACAAAATAAACAAGTTTTAAATTGGGTATTTTGGTTTTCAGCTTAGATCTGAAACATGTCTGATCATTTATACATCTAAGGTGTGAAGAGAGATTGTTCCAAGCTGATGGGCCGGCTACCGAAAAGGCTCGATCTCCGAAATTTGTACTAGGGCAAACGCTTCAGCTCAACTAATCTTCCTATTGCCGAGGAGTTCGCTGAGCGAAGTGTGGATTTACTTGGATTTAGACTATCCGTTATACAGAGTTAGGATATATAACTTGGAGCCATTCCATGTAGCCGTTTGAAGACTGTCCTGCAGAGTTTATACTGGATTCTTTCTGGACATTTAAGCCAGTGAAGTTCTTTGAGATGTTGTGTTATATGTGTAGGTGACCCACATAAGTGAACTTCGACTGCTGAACCAGCATATTTCATGATGAAATATATTAAACGAATAACCGAAAACGCCTGACTTAGGACCTACTTATCCCAATGATTACATACATTGTATAGGCAAAAGTGATGATTCAGGGCCCGAATTCATTCAAACAGGTCACTAGGTCACTAGAGCAGAGCATCGTGTACAAAGGGAAGCAAAGCATATAAAAGCGGTACTTCCGACCACCCAAGACGTCAGTCAGTATTCCGGCTTCTAATCGACACGAGTCTACGTTAATAAGTCTACGCCACAAGGGATCTCGGACTCCCTCTTGCGCCGACCTACGAAGCCACACTACTACATAATTCCTTCTTGCGACTTCTAACCGACACGAGTCTACGCTGTCAAGTCTACGTACAAAGAACTTCCGACGAATCTTCGCTCCAGCCGACCGACGCTACTGCCCAACGAGCCATCATCCTCTACTGCTCACCACCCGGACTCCGCCCCAGCTGCTATTGACATCCAGGCGCACGCTCCACTACGAGTACATAATACTGTCAACGTATGATTACTTGTGATCTGCAAAAAACGTTGAAACCTCCACTGCTTTTAACTCTCACCACATCCCCCAAATATACACTACTTTAAAGAGCAGAATAGGGTAATTGACGTTGCTTAATACATTGTTGAACCAAATTATAGGATAAACTCCAGAATACAAGAAAGAATGTTTAATAGGTAATGAATACTAAATGACATTATATAAATCAGAGAATAATTGCAATGTTAAAATAATTCCGTGAAAATAAACATACATATTTTAACACTTAATTATAATAATATGATTTTGCATATTTAAAATTTAACAATAATTCTAAGTATTAATATTGCCCTTCTGCGTTGCATAGACTCTATCGATGTTTTCTTCTGGTCAGCTTCTGTAATATGAAAAAATCCAATGCATAATCAAGAGCTCGGAGAGTGTGAGTTTCTTCTTCTTCTTCTTCCTCTTAATTTAGGTCGTATGACCTGTTTGTGACGGTGGACTGTCCTGGGATAATGATGTTCAGCCATCTCTTCATCTCTTTTGCGGCCTTCCTGATAATCTCTTGCTGCTTGGGTTTTTACTTAAACTTTTAAGCTAGTGAAATTCTTTGAGATGTTGTGTTATATGGAACTTTTTTGGGATGGTGTGTTGTTGTTATTGAAAAATAACCCCTTGTAAGAAATACGACGAGATTACCCTGTAAGAGGCGCCCGCGTACCGGCTGTTGAAATTCTTGAATCTCTGAACATTAAATTAACGAGGGATTTTTTAATAAATTTTCTCTTCGGCGACTTTATATAATATTTAATACAATAATGAGACATCAAAGGCGAAAATTATTCCTCGTAATTTATTTTGGAAAATCTTCAATCAGAAACGAAAAATTTATTGGTTCCGAGGGTAGCGGGAGGGGTAGGTAGGAGTGCTCCCAATTAAATTCCTGCTTGTTTAGACACCCCCTCTTTTGATCCGAGGGAGGATAAGCGATGGCGAATAAGGCTTTAGAAAACCGGTTCACTTTTTCCTATCGATGGTGAAATGCTCTATGTTAACAGTCACCGTACAATGGTGAATTAAGTAACCAGCGACGCGCAAGTTCATTCCTGTCGTGGTTGTGAACAAAGCTAACCCGAAATTCATTTACCGAGTGAATCATACTTACTAATCAATGCATTCTATCCTCTAAACCAGGATTTCCACTGCCAGTTGGTACTTATGGTCTTGAAACTGTAACATTGTCCAAACAAAGTGCCGAGAAACAACGAGTAACCCAAAGAGCCATTTTAGGAATAAGCCTAAGAGACAGAGTCAGAAACGATACGATGAGAGAAAAAACAAAGGTCACTAACATCATCCACCGGGTGGCGACTCTAAAATGGCAGTGGGTAGGTCACGTAGCCAGAAGCTTAGATGAAAAATGGACAAGAAGACTGCTGACTTGGAGACCGTGGACGGCAAAGAGAAGTGCAGGGCGACCGCAACTACGGTGGAAAGATGATCTGAATAGACACGTCGCAATAACCCGGATGCAGTCTGCACAAGACAGAGTGACATGGAAGCGAATGGAGGAGGCCTTAGTCCAGGAGTGGACGGGAATAGACTGAGGAAAAAGAAGAAAAATAAGGTTTGTATCATGCCCCACTTCATCGATTAAAAAAAAAAAAAATCAAAGACAGTGTGACAATCACACTGCCATCGCCGGGAATCGAACCCGGGACCATCGGCATGGAAGTCAGAGCTCTCACCACTCTGCCACGAAGATCTTAATTGCCTTGTCGTAATCTGTTGAAATTGCCCCCCGATGGGGCGTACGCCCCTTAAACTATTATAACTATAGCCTAAAATACTCGTATATAGCAACTAATTCTGAGAAGACTTGTTTGTTTTTTGTTTATTTGTTTTGTAAAAGTTCATTTAAATTTATGAACTTGGGATCGCTCCAAGCATCGGAATTTTTAAAAAAAGAAAATTAATTAAAGTTGTTCTAAAATACATTTAAAAAATTAGGGTTTGTTTTGTAAAAGGTGATGATTTTAACTTTCTAACATAAAATATATATGAAAATAATGGGAAAAAATAATATCAAAGGCAATATGCATAGAACCACTTGAATGGCAACGTTAGATGTATCTCTTTGACGATTTTTTTTTTTATAAAAACACATCTGTGACACAGATATCATGTCTTCTCGAATGATGAGGTCCAGTTGTCCCTCCATCTCTTAGACGGTCTTCCAGGTGGGCGGTGTCCGGAGGGGATTCATAAGCGGCTGTATATGCAAGTCTGTCACCATCCATTCGGGCTACATGGTCCCTCCAGTATCTTCTTCTGGATCTACTCCACTGAACGATATCCTCTATTTTGCAAGTTTTTTTTTATGTCTGCGTTGCGGACACGATCTCTGACAGTTTTTCCAATTGATCATAGGACCATATAGTTCTTAGTAGACTCTTTGTGTTGTAGATGTTTTATTTGTATTTTTCTTTTTATATACTTTGTATATATGTACAATACTATTAAAATTTACATATCAGACATGTTTCGGACAACCAGTCCTTCTTCAGTGATACTTATTATAAAAATACATATTTAAAATATTATAAAATTGTTTTCAAGAATGATCAATTGATGAATTTGAATTCAAAATTGATCATATGTGTTAACAATTTTATAATATTTTAAATATGTATCTTTATAATATGAATTGTATGTATGAGGTATGCATGCGAAATGATCTGATGATGAATGTTAATAAGTCCAAGGTAATGATTTTTGAAAAGGAAGAAACCACGACAGTCTGCAACATTAGCGTGAATGGTGAAAACTTGGAGCAAGTAGTTGAGTTTGTGTATTTAGGTAGTATGTTTACAAGAGATGGGAGAGTGGAGAGGGATATTGAAAGAAGGGTTGGGGCAGGCAACAAAGTGAATGGTGCACTTAAAGTTGTCATCGCAAACAAAAACCTATCCAAAAAAGCTAGAATGGCAGTGCACAATGGTGTTCTTCTACCGACCCTTATGTATGGAAGCGAAGCATGGAACTGGCAAAAGAAGGATGAAAGTAGAATAAATGCAGTAGAAATGAGATCTCTTAGACGAATGTGTGGATACTCTGTGTATGATAGAGTGTCGAATGAAAATATAAGAAGTGAATGCGGTGCGAATGATGGTGTCATGAACAAAATAATGAAAGGATCATTAAGATGGTTTGGACATATGGAAAGAATGAATGAAGAAAGAATGGTAAAAAAATTATATGTTAATGATGTAAATGGTACCAGAAATAGAGGAAGACCAAGGAAAACGTGGCACGATCAAATAAATCAAATATTGAATGTCGGCCATGTGAGGAGTCAGAGAAATCGACGCGCGTGCATGACACGATGTATGAATGTTGAGGAAGCGAGAGAAATATGTCAGGAAAGAAAGGTGTGGCAGTCCATTCTTTCTGCCTACCCCTTCGGGGAGACGGCGTGATGGTTAGTTAGTTAGTTAGTTAGTTATAATATGTATCACTGAAGAAGGACTTGTTGTCCGAAACATGTCTGATATGTAATTTTAATAGTGTTGTATTTACAAAGACTCTCAGACCGGATAAGAAATACTGAAATACGAAGAAAGTCGGGAGTAACAGATGTCGTCGCAAGGGTAGCGAAGTTTAAATGGTCACTTGCGGGGCATGTTGCCAGATTGGTAGACGATAGATGGACTAGAAGGGTGGTAGAGTGGAGACCCCGCGAAGACAAACGAAACAGAGGTAGACCTCCCACACGATGGTCCGACGGCATTACAAGAATTGCTGGCAATCGGATGCAAAAGGCACAAGACAGGGATACGTGGAGAAGTATGGGGGAGGCCTATGTCCAGCCAACGGCTGTCAAAGTAAATAAGTAAGTATTTACAAAGTATATAAAAAAATTAAAAGACAAATAAAAATATATTGTATTTTTTTTTAATGTACATTCAATCAAATTTCACTTATGTTTGTGTCTTCGACCGATTTTTGCAGCTCGCTGCCATCATCTGGTTATAGAGGCGAGCTGCAATTTTCATTATTTACAATGAACTTCTTCAATGTAATTTTAATAACAAATTTAATATATTTTTTGTTTTGTTTAGATTTAAAACTATTATAAATGAACTTGCCTTGAAACTGTGAGTTGCTGTTAAGGATAGTAAGGCTTTATTCCAAAATATTGAACTTCTAAAATGTCTGAGATGGCAATAAAATAGATTTATGAACGTTGTATAGTTGGTATTTGCAAGATGACACATTTTGAGACGAACCCATACACATCTCCGACAATAAAGCTATCAAAGAAGGCCGTCTGTAGAACAGAAGGCATTGTGTCGCTCAGTCTCCCTTGTTATCTAAGGTAAACACTTATTCCCCTGAATTTGGATGCTGTGCTCTCTATTGAGAGCAAAAGGGCACGATGAATGGGCACTAATCAATTATGAAAGACCCCATTGGACTCTTAAAATATTATGATACTTACAAAAATGGAGGCATTGTAACTTTACAATTTTATTTAACTAACTTACCATCCATAGGATTCCGTAGAGTTAGACGTCCCCCTGCCCGCTGGACCGACGATCTGAAGAGGATTGCTGGACATGGATGAATGGAAGGGGCAATGGATAGGGGGCGGTGGCGGGCTTTGGGAGAGGCCTACATTCGGCAGTGGATGACAGACGGCTGATGATGATGATGAACTTACTATCACGCCGTCACCCCGAATGGATAGGCAAAATAATGGAGTGCCACACAGTTTTCCGGAGCGGTGCTTTGAATTTGTTGAACAGTCAGAAGTCGCACGGTACTAAATCAGGCGAATACGGTGGTTGTGAAACGATATGTATCGAATTTTTGGTGAAACGTTCTCAGTTATGTTAAAATAATGATTTCACGATTTCATTCCCAACATTCTTACATTGTGTCATGCACGCACATCGCACGAGGCCGACATTCAATATTTGATTTATTTGATCGTGCCACGTTTTCCTAGGTATTCCTCGTTTACGTATACTTTTTTTACCATAATTTATTCATTCATTCTTTCCATGTGTCAAAACCATCTTAATGAATTAGCTGAAACTATATCACACAAAAACAAAACCTCGTTTTAATTCATATAAAAATAAAACAATTTTGTAACACTTTCAAATAATGAAAATAATTTTCTTTTGTAAAAAACCTTTTTAAAATGTACATTTAGTTAATTAAAATAAAAACTATATTCTGGTGGCAGTAAGCTAGACATCAGAAGATGGCAGCGAGCTGCCGAAACCGGTCGAAGACACAAATCATTTGTGGATATTAACTAAATATACATTTTAAATAGACTTTTTATCAAAAAAAATATTTTAATTATTAAAAAATGTTGAAATATTGTGTTTTATTTTAATAATAATTAAAACAAGGTTTTGTTTATGTGTTATATATTTTAACTAATTAACTAACCATTACGCCGTTCCTCCGGAGGGGAAGGCAGAAAGGATGGACCGCCATAATGCTCTGTCCTGATATAACTCTCTAGATTCCACTACATTCATACATCGTAACATGCATGCTCATCGACTTTTCCGACTTCAAATGTGGCCGTTTTTAGTATTATATTTGATTAATTTGGTCATGCCATGCATTCCTTGGACTTCCACGGGTTATTTTTTCACTCACACTGCTTGTATACAAATTTAAACCATTCTTCTCTCGCCCATTCGTTTTACTATATATGTCAAAACCATCTTATGGATCCTTTTATAATTTTACTTATGATGCAATCATCTGCCTTACATTTTCTTGATAAACTAATAAATACCTATATTTATTAGTTTATAAAGAAAATGAAACACGTCTGTGTCATATACTGCGTGGGAAAAAGTACCACCTTCTCCAACTGATATTGGAGGGGAAATTTGAGTGACGCCGAGGGTCCGGAAGGAGACAAATGTCCTGGCTGCGAAACGTGAGGGAGTGGACCGGCATCCGAAGTGTGGAGGAGCTGTTCCGAGCGGCGCAGGACAGGAACAGGTTCGCCGAGGTGATCGCCAACGTTGGGGGGACCCGACAGGGCACTTGAAGAAGAAGAAGAAGAAATACGAATGAAAACGTCTGTTTTCTAGAAGTTTTATTATATTTTACGGGAGTTTTTTTCGTCTTTCAAAGGCATTATCAAATGTCCACGTGACATGTAATAAACCATATAACTAGTTTCTGCGTTATGGGTATGAGGTGAATTGGACCATATTCCAATAAATAAAACGTCGACCCAAAAACCGTAATATATAAATGATTTTACGGCGTAATAAAACGCACTATTCAATGGTGGCCAAATGGGCGCAAAGGGACGTTCTGCCCCTTTTCCACCCAACGCGCCGATTCTTCTCAAAACGTATTTTTCTATTTTTCACATCCACCCTCACACCCTTCGCGACACCTACAATAATCCGAATTTTTCGTTTACTCAGACAAAAAATAAACAATACATCCTTTTACATTGTACCCTTTACTTATTGTATTTGTGTTTTTATAAGAATCGATGAAAGTAAACTCAATTCATTTCCCCAATATCATTATTATTATTATACAACAACACAACATTACGCCTATTCTTCGAAGGGTTAGGCAGAGAGAATCTACTAGAGCAGGGATGGCGAACCTTTTTGAGCCTTAATGCAAAAAAAAATTCAATATAATAATATGTCATGATTTAATTTTATCTCAATAGAGACGATGATGCAAATTGGAAACTGAATATGGCTGATCAAGGTGTTTACAGGACTTATGACCTGTCATTGGTTGGGTTAAGCGCACGCTTTATGTAATTACAACATTCCCCATTCCACCTTTGTTTATGACCATGTATGACAAATTTTTGGAAGTTGTATATATGTTAAAGTCCTATGTCAGATTTCACATGTCAGTTTCAATGTGCCATCTATGAAGATTTTGATTACATATGTTAATCTTTTTTAATATTACTCTATATATAATCTACATACTAACGCCATCTATGGAGATTTATGTTTATTAAGCATTAAGCAGAACATCTTTTTAACACAATGTGAAAGGCTACCGCCATTAGCGCATTGTTAGAAGCCGCCTGGAGATGTCACTCCTATCTATATGCCAAAGAAATTGACCAGATATGATTACAATATTTATATTATTACAATTACAATATTTAGATTAATAACCTACGGTGGGTGAAATCCAGTATTCGTATACAAGTATAAGTATACATTCACAAAAAATATAATAATATGTCGGTTGCCACATGCCATTAAAAGAAAAATGCATCAAATGTTCGTGTAACTTCAGATTTTTAATATTAACAAAACATTAATACATCGAAAAAAATAATTAAGTACTTATTAACCCTTACCACTCCATTATTTTTTATATTGTTTATCAGCCAACTCTAATTTAAATTATGTCAAAATATTTTAGTTACAAAAAAAAAAACGCTGAATACTTATTTGTAATGATTTATTCTTCAAATAAAAAACAATTTACAAAAAATATTATGGACTACTTATAGTTTTGCATAGTATGACACTTTTTAAACCAATCTCCAGGATGGAGATCAGGTTTTCTGGAACAGGTCTCATAAAACCACACTGTTTCCCGTCTTCCCCCTGGAAGCTTTCTGTTACTGCACACAGTACAGTCTTTAGAACCTTTGTCCAGTTTCGCAATGAAGTGGGGCTTGTTCTCTAATCGCTTCTCTGGATGACCTAAGTTCCCGCTATTTTAGGTTATGTGAATTTGCAAGGATCATTTTATAGTAAAATAAAAACGGAAAACAGTCAAAATCTTATTAAAATGTGAAAATAAATGTTTTTTAACGAATAATCACAAGAAAGTCAAGTTTTGCGCGCGAAAATACACCGTGCGCGCAGGTCTTATCTTGTCGGCCCCCAACCGACAACTGAGTTGTAGCGTAAATATAGGTATGTCGGCTGGCATTCGACAAAGTAGTGGTAAGGGTTAATGGCAAAATAAAATAAATAAATAAAAAATAGACTTATCAAAAAAAATTTAGAACCCTAAAACTTCATTATTAGTGAGATTTTTGCTAACAACAGTTGATTTTGAGACCTGACGATGCTAACATCGGTTAGCGAAACAGCTATCGCGAGAAAATATAATCAATTGTGATATTTGTAACAAAGATTTTTATGTTTAAATAGTTAATAAGGTTGAAATATCAAAGTGTTTCAGCCAAAACAATGGATTATCTATAATACAAGTTATAGAAAACAGAAAAACAATAGATTACCTATAATAAAAGTTATAGAAAACGGTGCGAATGATGATGTCATGAACAAAATAATGAAAGGATCGTTAAGATGGTTTGGACATATGGAAAGAATGAATGAAGAAAGAATGGTAAAAAAAATTATATGTGAATGATGTAAATGGAACCAGAAATAGAGGAAGACCGAGGAAAACGTGGTACGATCAAATAAATCAAATATTTAATGTCGGCCATGTGAGGAGTCAGAGAAATCGACGCGCGTGCATGACACGATGTATGAATGCTGAGGAAGCTAGAGAAATATGTCAGAAAAGAAAAGACCATTCTCATTCATCATTCTTTCTGCCTACCCCTTCAGGGAGACGGCGTGATGGTTAGTTAGTTAGTTAGAAATCAGACGTTTTCATTCGTATTAAATTAAAAAGAATGGCGCTAAAGGTTAGGTTAGGTTAGGTTAGGTCGTAAGAAAATTAAATATATTGTGCAAACAGCGGCGAGTTATAAGAGTAGGTACAAAGTGGAATTTTCCCAATGTAAACATTTGGAATAAAGGGCGAGTGGGATTATTAATTAAGGGTAATTTACAAGCCTCGGGGGGCGGTGGTGGACCGCAGGGCCGGCCCCGACTATTTGGGCATACTTAATTACTTCGGATCGGGTCAATATTGGGTATTGTCTTGGTGGCTGCACAGAACACCCCTTTATATTATATATAATACAATCTCAATTATTACCTTCAATGTGTGATGTATTATAAGTATGTGATTTATAATATATTAAGAATTTCATGTTTCGTGAGTTTGTGACATCTGGTAAATTAGTTATATTGGGTAATTAAGTGATATTTGGTAAATTAGTGATATTGGGTAATTATGTGATAGTTGGTAAGTATGTGATATTTGGTAAGTATGTGATATCTGGTAAGTTTGTGATATAAGGTAAGTTTGTGCTATTTGGTAAGTATGCGATATTGGGTAAGTATTTGATATTAGTTAAGTATTTGATATATGGTATCTGGTAAGTATGTAATATTTTGAAAGTCTGTGATATTTGGTAAGTTTGTGATATAAGGAAAGTATGTTATAGTTGGTATGTATGTGACATTTGGTAAGTATCTGACATCTGTTAAAATATTCACTAATTAATGCTATAAGGTAAGTGGTTATGTGATATGGTAAATGTGATACTTGATAAAAAAAAAAGATGTTTAGTAAATTTGTGCTATTGGTAAATGAGTGATATATGGAATTTTCAGTAAGTAAAAATTTCATATTCTGTTAAAATATTTGCTAATTTATGCTATGAGGTAAGTTTGTGATTATTAGTAAATTCATGATTATTGGTAAGTGCGTTATAATTGATAAGTATGTGATATACGAGTATGCAATGAGTGATATTTGGTGAGTATGTTATATGGTATTATAAATATGTGATACATGATCAATATGAGAAGTTTGGTAAATGCGTGATATTTGGTAAATTATTAATATTGCAAATTTGTGATATATTGGAAAATATGTGATGTTTGATAAGTGGGCAATATATGTTTAGTATGTGATAATATTGTCAATGATAAATACTGTGCGTAAGGTTTATTTGGTAAATATTTAACCTTAATTTTGTGTTATTTGGTCAATACGAGTATTTAACGTTATGTTTGTGATATTTAGTAAATATTCATCGTAAAGTCTGTGATATTTGCTGAATATTTACCGTTAAGTTTGTGATATTTGACAAAAATATTTAAATTATTTAAAATCCACTTATGTTAGTGCCTTCGATCGGTTTCGACAGCTCGCTGCCATCATCTGGGCGAGCTGCCGAAACCGATCAAAGACATGAAAAAGTAAAACGAGATTTTTTTACAATTAATTTTCATTATTTATACTGAAGTTCCACCATAAAATTTCAAATAACAACATATTTTTTGTCATATTTAGTAAATAAGAATCTTGCTCTCCATTCTCCAGACACCATCATACTACCTAGATACATAAACTCATCTACTCGCTCCAGATTTTCACCATCATACTAATGTTAAACTATCCGTGGCTCTATCCTGTAGCATTTCTTTTGGGAATGCTTGGGGCCAACTCTCTGCAGCTTCGAAGAGATGGGCATCTCATAACCCATTTCTTTAGATTACTCAGGGGATGTTTCGAGAACTCGGCCGTGCTGGAGGGTGTTCGGCTTTTTGTCCCTGATAGACATCTCCGACAGCGACAGCATAGATTGTTTTACAGAACTAACCTGCCTCTGGTGACATCGGTGGGAAGAGCAATTAATCTGCTGAACGTGGTCTCCTCGGAGATCGACGTCTTTTATATTAGTGAAAGTACGTTCAGAAGGCAAATTCTCTTAATTCTGGAGAATATCCTGTCTTCCTAATGTTGAACCATCTCTCGTGCGTTTCTGGTAGTATACTATACTTCTTCTTCTTCTTCTAGCCTTCTTTCCTCCACTGCTGGATAAAGGCCTCTTCCAAATTCCTCCACTCGCCTCTATCCTGCCCCCTTTGTATCCAAGATTTTCCAACCCTTTTGACAATATCATCGGTCCATCACATCGGTGGCCTTTCGACACTTGGCCTATTTGCCCATGGTCTCCAACTGAGTATCCTGGGTGACCATCTGTTGCCACCCTGTCTAGCCAAGTGTCCAGCCCATTGCCATTTCGATTTTGCCACTCGGTCCATGACGTCAGCAACTATGGTGCGCGTCTGATTTCTTCATTCCTTATGCGGTCACGCAAGCTCACACCAAGTATGTGTCTTTCCATGAACCTCTGTGTACACTTGAGCCTGTGGACACTTTTTGCTGTAAGAGTTGTCGTCCCTAGTCCGTATGTCATCATGGGCACTATACACATGTCGTAGACCTTTCTTTTGAGACAAAAAGGCATTTCATCATTTTCAATATACTATACACAATATATTATTTTGCCTGTTCTCAATAGATGCCTTAAGGTAGTAGTCTGGTAACTTAGGCCGATTTTCATGTCTTTTTAGAGGGCGTTTTTTTGTAGGAAAATAAAAATGAATCGTTTTGGAAATTTAGGAAATTTAGCGAAGCATGGAACTGGCAAAGGAAGGATGAAAGTAGAATAAATGCAGTAGAAATGAGATCTCTTAGACGAATGTGTGGATATTCTGTGTATGATAGAGTGTCGAATGAAAATATAAGAAGTGAATGCGGTGCGAATGATGGTGTCATGAACAAAATAATGAAAGGATCACTAAGATGGTTTGGACATATGGAAAGAATGAATGAAGAAAGAATGGTAAAAAAATTATATGTTAATGATGTAAATGGAACCAGAAATAGAGGAAGACCGAGGAAAACGTGGCACGATCAAATAAATCAAATATTGAATGTCGGCCATGTGAGGAGTCAGAGAAATCGACGCGCGTGCATGACACGATGTATGAATGTTGAGGAAGCGAGAGAAATATGTCAGGAAAGAAAGGTGTGGCAGTCCATTCTTTCTGCCTACCCCTTCGGGGAGACGGCGTGATGGTTAGTTAGTTAGTTAGTTTATTTACATACGAGTATTAAAGATACAAAAAAAAATTTGAAAAATTTTAATAGTTTATTATTATTATTATTATTAATCGAAGTTGGCACCTCGAAAAAAAAGCGCGTGGGTGGCCCCGGTGATTTTGGCTCTTGATGTTATCTGAAATCAAAAATTCTTAATCTAAAGACATGTCATTCTCGTCGGAACTACCGAGACATTTTTTCAACCTTAACTTTTTATTTTACAACCCCTTCTTTGCTGACTTTTTTTTTCAAAGTCCGCCTTTTTTTTGTTTTTTTAAAATTTAACTTCTGTAGTTCCGACCAGAATGACATGTCTTAAGATTAAGAATTTTCGAGAATTTTTTATTTCAGATAACATCAAGAGTCAAAATCACCCGGGCCACCCACGCGCTTTTTTTTTCGAGGTGCCAACTTCGATTAATAATAATAATAATAATAAACTATTAAATTTAAAGTTCTTACTGGTTAAGTGCCTATTACAGCTAATTTAAAAAACGGTGGATACGTGTAACATAAATTAAATAAACACAAAAGTCCGGATCGTCCATATCAACATGTGCAACATCGAAAAAAACATTATGTACTAAATTAAACAACGGTGGATACGTGAAACATAAATTAAATAGACAATATGTGCACCATCTAAAAAGAACATTTTGTGTTAAATTATTTTTATTTTATTTTATATCCTTGTATTTTATATTATTTGTTTTAGGTTTATTTTGTGGGTGTTGGACGATCGAAGTTTGCGCGGGAGATGCCTATTGGTGGCGATGAGGTTCGCAACCCATCACACCGCGTCTCCCGCGGGGCGAAAGGAGAAGGATGGAGTGCCGCATCAGTAAAAGTGTGACAGTCCATTCTTTCTGCCTAACCTTTCGGGGAGACGGCGTGATGGTTAGTTAGTAAGTTTTTAAATTTAAAAAACAATTATCTTTAATATGTAAATAAAAGCATCCTAAATTTCCAAAACGATTCATTTTTATTTTCTTACAAAAAAACGCCCACCAAAAAAGAAAAAAAAGGCTTAAGTTTACTACCGTAAAAATTAATTTTGTAATGTCTGTTGATGAAATAAACTGATTTGATTTGATTTCATGTTGCAGCTGTCATGTTTTCTTTTTTCTACTTAAAGTAAAGGAAACCTTATACAAAGCACTGAACTCTTCAGCCAGCCCTGCCAAAAGCAGGTACGCACTGGGGCTGGAGACGCTGACGTGTGACTCTTGACAGCTAAATATATTACCTCTATTCACGGAGCCAACGTTGCCGATCCGCCACTGCAAATAAATTATACATTTCGTATGTGGCTTTGCTATTACATAGAATATAATAAATTATATAAACATCTATGGAAGCGAAGCATGGAACTGGCAAATCAAGGATGAAACTTAAATAAATGCAATAGAAATGAAATCTCTTAACGATTATGTCGAATGAAAATATAAGAAGGAATTGCGGTACGAATAAACATGATATGGTCAAAATAAACGAAGTAAATAACCATCATTCTGTCTCCCCGAAGGGGTAGGCAGAAAGAATGGACTGCCACACTTTTCTTTCCTGACATATTTCTCTCGCTTCCTCAACATTCATACATCGTGTCATGCACGCACGTCGATTTCTCTGACTCCTCACATAGCTGACATTTAATATTTGATTTATTTGATCGTGCCACGTTTTCTTCGGTCTTCCTCTATTTCTGGCTCCATTTACATCGTTAACATATATTTTTTTACCAGTCTTTCTTTCCATATGTCCAAACCATCTTAATGATCCTTTCATTATTTTGTTCATAACACCATCATTCGCACCGAATTCACTTCTTATATTTTCATTCGACACTCTATCATACACAGAGTATCCACAAATTTGTCTAAGAGATCTAATTTCTACTGCATTTATTCTACTTTCATCCTTCTTTTGCCAGTTCCATTGCCATTCTAGCTTTTTGGATAGGTTTTTGTTTGCGATGACAACTTTAAGTGCACCATTTACTTTGTTGCCTACCCCAACCCTTCTTTCAATATCACTCTTCACTCGCCCATCTCTTGTAAACATACTACCTAAATACACGAACTCATATACATGCTCCAAATTTTCACCATTCACGCTAATGTTGCAGACTGTCACGATTTCTTATTTTTCAAAAATCATTACCTTGGACTTATTAACATTCATAATCAGATCATTTTGCATGCATACCTCATACATACTATTCCCCAGGACTTGTAGTTCATGCTCGTTATCTGCAAGTAGGACAGCGTCATCCGCATACAAAAGACAGCTTACTGACACTCCGCTCATTTTGGCACCTGCATCCGACCCTTTCAGCTCATTCATAATTTCTAATATTAAGATGATTTGGACACATGGAAAGAATGATTGAAGAAAGAATGATAAACGGAGTTATTCATATTTTAAGTATTCTGTGACGTCATTACTCTCCTGTTGTTCGTCAACCTTTTAATGTCTGTGATTTATGCGTAATTTGACAATAAAAAAACAATTTGATAATTTTATGTAAGATAAAATGTCGGATGAAAACATAAGAAGTGAATGCGGTGCGAATGAAAGTGTTATGAACAAAATAATGAAAGGAATAAGATAGTTAATGTTTTTAATTATAATTTCTTGGTAGAAGTTCATTTTAAATAATGAAAACAATAAAAAATTGATACATAATTTCTTTATTTACGTATTTAGCGTGCTTCCACTTGTGTTTATGTTCGACCGGTTTCGGCAGCTTGCAACTTCCTGACCAGATGATGGCAGCAAGCTGCCGAAACCGGTCGAACATAAACACAAGTGGAAGCACACTAAATACATGAAAATAAAGAAATTTTGTTTTCATTATTTAAATATTAAGATGGTTAGGTTAAATGGAAATAATGACTGAAGAAATATTAAAAAAATATATACGTTAACGGAGTATACCAAGGAAAATATGGCACGATCAAATAAATCAATTATTGAATATCGGCCACGTGAGGAGTCGGAGAAATCGATGAGCGTGCTTGAATGTTGAAGAAGTGAGAGAAGTATGTCAAGAAAGAAAAATGTGGCAGTACATTCTTTCTGGCTAACATGTTAGTTAGTTTTGTTATATAAACATTAATATAGTAAGTACTGCAATATCATTTAAAACATCCTCATGAACAGCTAGTATAATAACTTACTAACAGAACAGGGGTGGGCAGAAAGAATGGACTGCCACACTTTTCTTTCCTGACATTTTTCTCTCGCTTCCTCAACATTCATACATCGCGTCATGCACGTGCGTCGATTCCACTGACTCCTCACGTAGCCGACATTCAATGTTTGATTAATTTGATCGTGCCCCGTTTTCCTCGGTCTTCCTCTATTTCTGGTTCCATTTACATCGTTAACATATAATTTTTTACCATTCTTTCTTCATTCATTCTTTCCATGTGTCCAAACCATTTTAATGATTCTTTCATTATTTTGTTCATAACACCATCATTCGCACCGCAGTCACTTCTTATATTTTCATTCGACACTACACAGAGTATCTACACATTCGTCTAAGAGTTCTCATTTCTACTGCATTTATTCTAATTTCATCCTTCTTTTGCCAGTTCCATGCTTCGCTTCCATACATAAGAGTCGGTACAGGAACACCATTGTGCACTGCCATTTTAGCTTTTTGTATAGGTTTTTGTTTGCGATGACAACTTTAAGTGCACCAATCACTTTGTTGCCTGCCCCAACCCTAATTTCAATATCCATCTTGCCTTTCTTTTGTGAACATACTACCTAAATACACGAACTCATCTACTTGCTCCAAGTTTTAATTTTAGTTTAATAATTTATTAGAGAGTCGGTTTTCAGAAATACAATGTACTCAATATAACAAAAATCACATCACAATATTAAATCCATACAATATATTTTCGATGCAGTAATGGCAGGGGGTTAAATTTTAATGGGGTATTTTTAATGCGTTCGAATTGAACACGAATTGGCACTCACTCTCCCACCATTACGAAACAGGGTGGCAACATTCCTCCACTTGGCTGTGATTCCCAATATGCGGCGCGCACGGTTCTTAAGATAAATTTACAATTTATTAACCTGTCCAGTATCAAGTTTTTTTAAATCAAAATAGTAACAATTCAATGCCAAATCATAGAATAAGAAAATATGAAGGGTGTTTTTTAATCAAATCAAATCAGTTTATTTTCTCAAAAGACATTACAAACATTTTTTATATTATAGTTTAAGGCATCTATTGAGAACGGGTAAAACATAATAAATATATAATACCAGGAACGCATGAGAGATGGTTCGACATTAGGAATACAAGATACTCTCCAAAGTCAAGAGTATTTGTCTTCTGAACGTTCTTTCACGAATATGAAAGACATCGATCTCCGAAGCAATCATTTTCAGCAGTTTGATTGCTCTCCCCACCGGCATCACCAGAGGCAGGTTGGTTCTGCATGTTGGGAGATAAAACAGTCTGTGCTGACGCTGTCGAAGATAGCCATCCGGAACATAAAGATGGATAGCCTCCAAGATAACGGAGTTCTCAAAGAATCCCCTGATAAGTCTGAAGAAATGGGTAAGTGTGCACCCATCCCTTCTTATCTGTAAACTATTGGTCCCCAGCATGCCCAAGAGGAATGCAGTGGGATAAAGCCACGGATAGCTACCAAACTCCCTCATGTAGAGATATCTCAGGGGGTTACGCCATCCTGAAATTTTCAAAAAATCAAAAGAAATCAGAAGACATCACAGCAACAATTTTGCCACGCTTACGATAAACGCATCAACTAAGTTTTTGTCGAAATTGAGTTACTACATTATCTGGTATCAGAAAAACGAGATCTACAACTTTCTCAAAGTGACATTTCATGATTTCTTCATTTTCTCGATTTTTCAGTTTTCATAAACGCATTAACTAAGACTTGGAGTGCAGTTTTACTTATCAAGAACGCACTAGCTGTAGTTAGTACAGACTTGTTTTCTAGCATTCAATAGCTTCTTAGTCATAAATGAAGACTACAGGGGGAAAACAAGGAATGTCAGTAGAATGTTAATTTGAATAAATTGACAATAAAGCTACCTAATCAAAGTCTATATATTTCTTAGCAACTAGCAATCGATTATCTGGCCATAGTCGATGACACACATGGTTTTTGAATATGAAAATTTTACTGTGGATTGATACGTACAAATGCCGCTAGATGGCATTATGACATTTATTTTGAATTTTAACTGATTCCTTGTTTTTCCCCTGTAGTCTTCAAATGCACTATGTTTGAGGAATCGCACTAATTTTACAAGATTTTACATTATTTGTATTCAAATAGCTATTTTCCGTGACATATGTAAATGCATTATGTAAATGCACTTATCATATGTATTGTTGAAGAATTGATGTATAAGCTTACTATATAAAATGCATTAAATTGATTTACTAAGCATAAATGCATCAAGTAGGGTAGTTGATGCGTTTAAGACTAGTTATTACGGTATTAGAGGCTGCTAGCGATAAGTACTATTTTAAAATTATATGTACACTATATTTTATTTTTATATATGTTTATATTTTCGTTTCCATGTCACTCTGTCCTGTGCAAACTCCATCCAGGTTATTCCGACGTGTCTGTTCAGATCATGCTTCCACCGTAGTTGCGGTCGCCCTGCACTTCACTTCAAGTCAGCAGTCTTCTTGTCCATTTTTCATCTGAGCTTCTGGCTACGTGACCTGCCCATTGCCATTTTAGAGTCGCCACCCGGTGGATGACGTCAATGACCTTTGTTTTGTTCTCTCACCGTATCGTTTCTGGCTCTGTCTCTTAGGCTTTTTCCTAACATGGCTCTTTGGATCACTCGTAGTTTCTCGGCACTTTGTTCGGACAATGCTACAGTTTCAAGACCATAAGTAGAACGCAAGCTTCATAGACTTATCGTTTCAGGTTGTTCGGTATTTTCCGGTTTTTAAGGATGTAACTCATATTTCCGAAAGCTGCCCAGATTAGTCCAATTCTTCTTTTTAGCTCTGCGGTTTGGTTATCTCGGCCCAATCGAATATTGTGTCCCAGGTATGTACGAGTATATTCTTGGACATGCTCAATTCTGTTGCCGTCCACGTTGATTTCCAGCCTTTCCGTGCCCATCACCTTGGTCTTTGCCAGGTTCACATTCAAACCTACAGATTTGGATACATCGTTTAGTTATTTAAGCATTTCAGCTAGTTCCTCCGGAGTGTTGCTCACGAGAACGATGTCATCGGCAAAACGTAGATGGTTTAAATATTTTCCATCAACGTATTACGATGTATAAATATTGAGGGTACGGGTAAACTTTTTTTTCGAAGTTTGAATGTCGTTTGTTTTGTTTTGAAAAATAATATTTAATTCCATTAATGAGACACGAATTCGTCACAGAGTTTATAAAATGGCGCGAAAAGTTTTAAATATGTAGGACATGACGTAGGTACTACACACCCACGTATTTTTGTTGTTGTTGTAATAAAGTATTATACTTAATTATGGAAAAGTGGGGTAAATTAAATAAAATTGATGATTATTCGAGTTTATTATTAAGCTTTCTCATACTACTAACCGTCACACGAAGGGGTAGGCAGAAGTATCGATTCTTTAAGATGAATGCATCGTGTCATGCACGCACGTCGAATTCTTCGACTCTATGCTTGGCCAATTTTTAATATTTGATTGATTTGATGTACCACGTTTTCCTTGGTCTTTCTCTATTTCTAGTTCCGTTCACATCCGCCATTATTTCTTCATTAACTCTTTCCATGTGTCTAATCCTGGATGGAACTGGCAAAAGAATTATGAAAGCAGAATAAATGCAGTAGAAATGAGATCTCTCAAACGAATGTGTGTTAAATCTGTATATGATAAGAGTGTCAAATGCAAATATAAGAAGTGAATGCGGTGCATTAGCAATCATTTACTCTGTTGCCTACCCCAACACTTTGTTGGGGCAGGCAACAGGATCACACTTCTTTCAATATCCTTCTCCACTCTCCCATCCTTTGTTAACATACTTATAAAAGGTGTTCCAAAAAACTCGCATATTTCACAACATCTAAAAGATCTTCATTGGCTCAAGTGTCCTGAAAGAATCCAGTATAAACTATGCTGGACGGTTTTTAAAGCGCTTCACGGAATGGCACCAGCCTATATATCTGAACTTTGTGTTGCTGATAGCCCTAACTTGCGGCAATCTACGCTTCGATCAGCAAACTCCTCGGCAATAGGCAGATTAGTTGAGCCAAAGCGCAACCCCCGGACAGATTTCGGAGATCGGGCTTTCGCAGTGGCAGGTCCGTCCGCCTGGAATATGCTTCCTGCACGCCTCAGATGCATTGACAATCCGACAGACTTTAAATCTCACCTAAAAACCCACCTTTTCAAAATATCCCGTAAAATGTAAACAACGGTTATCTGATTGCTGGTGTCACATGCAGCTCTCATGACTAAAAACATTGTCAAAGCGCCCTTGAGGTGAGCTATTCACGAAAACGGCGCTATACAAATTAGCCTAATTATTATTATTATATCTACTTCCTAAAAAAACGAATTCATCCACAAATTCATATGTAATTAAGTAAACAAGAATTCATCAATGAATCCGAAACCATTCACAATAGAGTTCTGGTTTCAACCCTTATGTATAGAAGCTAAGAAGAATGTGAGCAGAAAAAAGCGGAAGAGATGAGGTCCATTAGACGTATGTATTTATGTGTGGTAAAACGATGTATGACAGAATTTCAATTGCTGAAATAAGGCGCGCGAGATGGATTGGTCATGTGATGCGACACGAGTGTGTCCTGCATGATGTATTGGAGGGAATGGTCGAGGGATCGATTGACAAGAGGACGACCTCGCCAGGAGTACCTAGACCAGGTTTGCCGAGATATGGGCTGCACCTCTTATACGGAGTTGAAGAGAGTTGCCGGGGACCGAGCGGAGTGGAAGAGGAGATGCGTCGCCTTGCTGCAGACCAATCTTTAGATTGAGACCGGAGAATAAGAATTATAAGGAAGTAATGTAGAGCGAAAAAAAGTATTATGAAAAAAAATGTTATATTGGATCTCTGCGTTAGTTTGGACATATGGAGCACATGAATGAAGAAATGCACTGATAGCAGAGTCGGAAGACGAACTGCAAAGACTTTTAAATAGTTTTCAGGCATCGGCCGCCAACTTCAATATGATGATCTCAGTTGAGAAAACAAAAACCATGACATTCTCAAAAGAACCCTTAGGATGCAGGTTATCTTTGAATGATAGAATGCTGGAACAGGTTGCAAAGTTTAGATATCTGGGAGTGGATCTGCTCGGTCAAAATGATCTTGTCAGTGAAACAATAGGACAAGTCAACAAGGCTTCGGCGGTATCAGGTTGTCTCAAAGATATAATATGGAAAAACAAGTACATGAGAACTGACAGTAAGGTCAGAATATATAAAACCTGCGTAAGGCCTATACTGACATAGAAGGCTTAAGTACGGGTGGCAGAGATGAGGACGCTGAGGATGATAGCAGGAAGGACTATTCGAGATAGGGTGAGGAACACGGCCATCCGCGAGATCTGCAAGGTGGAGGATGTCGTGAGATGGGGCAGAAAACGCAGAAGATACTGGAATGCGCACGTGCAGAGGATGGATCCCACCAGAATCCCACACGCTGTGGTGCATCAGATTCCTGCCGACTGCCGTCCCCCCGGAAGACCGCCGAAGAGATGGAGAGATAGTTGGGAGTCAACCTCCCAAGAGAGGCCAGCCTGATTTCAGGAACAGACCAAAGGTCTATAAGGCGAAGAAGAAGAAGAATAATAAGAAGAAGGATGAAGAAATAATGGTTAAGAAAGTATACATTAACCACTCCAATACCGTAAGGCCACTGGTGGCCGCTACGTAGGCGCACCATCAATACCGTAAGGTCACTTTGCATTAAGAATGATTCCAGTAGGAATTTCAACAATTTTTTTTGTGTGGCTAGCTACATCTATACACTATCTCTGCAAAAAAAATGAACCTTCCGACGTTGGTCGATCTTACTGAAAAATGGATTTTTGTAGAAGTCGAGCACTAGGGTTACCTCTTATGGTGAGATTGATATAAAGGATCAAAAGGATATCACTTGAAATAATTAAATTTCAAGTGGTAATAGACAAGAATTGATACAACATACTTTGATTTTTTAATGTTTGCTGTTAATGTTTTACATAAAAATGTAAAAATTATATTTATTTATGCTTGTAACAACCTTGAAAGAAAAATCAAATATACGAAATTTCGATAATGCAACTTGAAAAAATTAAATTTGATATATTATTTTATATGTAAACTTTAAACATAATGCATAAAATCCTAGGAAGAAATACAAGCCCAAGTAAACAAGGCAGCTGCAATCTCTGGCGCTCTAAAATCCACAATATGGAAAAACAAAGACATGGCCATTAAGAGTAAGATGAGAATCTATAAAGCATGCGTAATACCAATAATAACATATGGCGTCGAAGCAAGGGCAGACACAGTAAGGACCAGACAAGTTTTGAGGACTTCCAAGATGAAAACACTGAGGACGATAGCAGGCAAAACACTGAGGGATCGCATGAGGAACACCAGAATAAGAGAGATATGTGAGGTTGAGGATATTATAAGATGGAGCAGACAGCGAAAAAGGGACTGGTACGGTCATGTTCAAAGAATGGACACCACCAGACTCCCCTACATTGTATTGCATAATCAGCCTCATGGGACTCATCCTCGTGGAAGACCTCCTAAAAGATGGAAGAACAGCTGGGAATCTACCTCACAGGAGAAGCAACACTCTGGAGAACAGACCACATAGGTCTACAATAAGGAAGAAGAAGAAGAAGCCTAAAATCCATTAGCCCTGTATTTTTAAAATAATTAAAAACATGCGGTATGTGAGTGTCCCTAAGCTTAAAACATCACGGTACTAAAACGGTTAAAGATGTGAATGGAATACTTACTCAAGTAAGACCGAAAAAAACTGGCATCACCAATTTCATTCTATTTTAAAGTTCGGCGATGTTAGAAGTCGGAAGAATGGACGTGCGTGTGTGATCGCGATATGAATATACAGGAAACTAGAGAGGTGTGTCTTGATACAGTAGTGTTGTGGTCCATTATCTCTGCATAACCGTTCAGCGAGATGGTATGACGGTTTGTTCTCTCACTCTCTGGTTTCAATCCTGGGATTGGTTTGCAGCAATTTCCTCTATTCTTCTCTTCCATTCTTCCCTGTCTTATGCGGCTCTTTTGAAATCTGCATATGATGAGCAGCGCACGTCCACCAACAGGTCCTCCAGGTACTCTCGGCGTGGGCGTCCCCTAGAGTTCGTCCCCTCGGTCATACCCTCCATTATGGCATGCAAGAGGCCTTCTTGTCGTATTACATGGCCGATCCATCTTGCACGCCTTTCGGACAAGGTCCTGAGCAGGTGCCTTCCTCCTTCGATTCTTTGTAGAACCTCCTAATTTGTGATGTGGTCTCTCCAGGATATTCCTAATAGTCTTCTATAGGACCACATCTCAAAAGCCTCTAGTCTCCGTTTATCTCTTTCGGATAGGCACCATGTCTCACAGCCGTACATCAAGATACTCCATACATAGGTCTTGATGAAGAGTATTCTCAGTTTTATTCGATTCTATTATTTTCGGTTTGTTATTGTTATTTAAAATAAAAGTATTCCTTTTTCAGTAACATTTATTGAATATATTTACAAAATTGCAAACACAATTATGAGTTTTATACAATTGGTTTATATATGATAAGTTCTCTGGAAATAAAACTATTCCTTGATACAACTTTAACACACAACCTTTAAAATGGTTCCCCGCTCCTGACAATACTTAAGGCAAGTTTACACGCTAAGATAAATGCTAGCAATTTATCGTAACAATCGAATTGTTTTGATTTATTGTTGGGTGTAGAACAGGACATTGTAGCTATTAATAGAAATTGGATTGGATGGTTGATGCCGGCCGGCAAGAGGGAGAAAAATACCACCTCCTTGGACTGATATTAATGGGTAAAGTAGAGGGACGTCGGGGAGTTGGTAGAAGGCAGCTGTCCTGGCTGCGGAACATCAAAAAGTGGACAGGAATAACAAGAGTTCAGAACCTGTTCCAAGTCATCGTTAGGGGGACCTGACACGGCACCGAAAGAGTGGTCGACAACGAGTATTGGAAAAGAAACCATTACGATTTATCATAGCACGTAAACAATACTCACTCTTTCGATTTATTGGAACAATAAATTTGTCCAACAAAACAAAAAGTGTCACTATATCTAGGCAACCTACAAGATATAGGCTGACTGTTGATGATATACCTGTGGAGCAAGTAGTGAGTTTCAGATATTTATGACCTTTATACCGAAGTACGAGAAGAAGTCAGTAAAGCCTCTGCCGTGTCAGGGTGTCTGAAGAATCTGGTCTGGAAGAACTAACACATGCGTATCGACAGGAATTCAAAAGACATGCGTGCGACCTATCATGACGTACGCTGTAGAGATGCGGGCTAACCAAGGGAGTACTAAGAACATCGGAGATGAAGGTCCCAAGATCAATTACTAGAAAAACTCTCCGAGATCGTGTCCGCAACGTAGACATAAGAAAAACTTGTGAAATAGAGGATATCGTTCAGTGGAGTAGATCCAGAAGATACTGGAGGGACCATGTAGCCCGAATGGATGGTGACAGACTTGCATATACAGCCGCTTATGAAATCCCCCCGGACACCACCAACCTGGAAGACCGGCTAAGAGATGGAGGGACAGCTGGACCTCATCATCCGATGAGACATGATTTCTGTGTCACAGGTCGTCAGATCTATTAACCCTTAAAGGCCGGCAATAATTTAAACATCGGAACGCTCTTGTAAAAAATTCAATTACTCTTCACACAAAATATGTAAAAATATCAAATAAATTGTATTAGGTAGTCAAATGTTTTACATTTTTTATCTTATTAAAATAATCTGACATCTTTTGTTTCATTTTGAGTTTAAGAAAACAAATAAAAATAATTACATTGAAAATGTTGTTTATAAATGAAACCAAAACATCGGGCCGTTGATGATATAAGAGTCACCTATAAGAGTCACCTTAAGTAAACACACACTCAAAATTAAAGATTCCGACACAGTACGAGAAACCAAAACTTCGTAGCTCGGCGGTTATCCAACTGTGTGTGTGTGATGATTGGCCGCGAGCCGTGATCCGTATGGGACAAGCAATACAAAAAAATTAAATTAAATCTTTGTACAAAAAGGATGAAAGTTTGACTGTAAATCACAGAGAATATGTAATAGTATATAATACACATTTTTACTTTTGTTCCGTCGTAGTAAACTTACGGGATATTACACGTTAAACACGGAGAATATATGCAGACTGCCATTGTAGCCAGCCGGACGATAAGGGTTAAAAGAAGAAGAATACATTTGACAATCACATTGTCACGATTTATCATAGCGTGTAAACCTGCCTATACATTTAAATGAAATGTTACAATGATCCAACATATAAGTAGTGAAAACTGTAGATATTCAACATATTTAACTTAAAAACTAACTTAACTAATAGCTATTTTCACCATTTGATTATAAAAAATACATACATAAAGATAAGAATAAATATTTTTAAATAAAAAAGTTACAACTATGAATAAAATACATTATAACATATATCTGCAAATTTTTTTCATTCAATTAAGTTTCTGGTCAATCTATCATCTACCAATCTGGCAACAATCGGGACCAGAAGGGTGGTGGAGTAGAGACCCCGCGAAGATAAAAGAAACAGAGCGAAACCCCCCCACACAATGATTCCTTAACAATTTCTTACTTAATTCCAACAACAACTCCTTAACCCTTACCACTCCATTATTTTTTTATATTGTTTGTCAGCCAACTCTAATTTAAATAATGTCAAAATATTAATTTATAGTTACAAAAAAAATCGTTTAAAATTCATTTGTGATCTTCAAATAAAAAACAATTTACAAAAAACATTATGGACTACTTATAGTTTTGCATAGTATGGTACTTTTTAAAACAATCTCCAGGACGGAGACCAGGTTTTCTGGAACAGGTCTCACAAAACCACACTATTTCCCGTCTTCCCCCTGGAATCTTTCTGTTACTGCACACAGTACAGTCTTTAGAACCTTTGTCCAGTTTCGCAATGAAGTGGGGCTTGTACTCTAATCGCTCCTCTGCATGACGTATCACGCGAAGTTCCCGCCATTTTAGGTTATGTGAATTTGCAAGGATTATTTTATAGTAAAATAAAAACGGAAAACAGTCATAATCTTATTAAAAAGTGAAATTTAATGTTTTTTTAACGAATATTCATAAGAAAGTCAAGTTTTGCGTGCGAAAATACACCGCGCGCGCAAGTCTTATCTTGTCAGCCGCCAACCGACAACTGAGTTGTAGCGTACATGTAGTGATGTCGGCTGGCATTCGACAAAGGAGTGGTAAGGGCTAAGGACACATGATATGTTTAAATAATTTATTTCAAAGTCAGCCTTGTGAAATGTTCCACCCTTCTAAGACATTATCTAATGTTACGTTTCATTCCATCTAAAATATAATAAAACTACTAAAAGACAAATGTTTTCATTCATATTAATTATTTAATAGCGCCGACCCTTATGCATGGAAGTGAAGCATGGAACTGGCAAAAGAAGGATGAAAATAGAATAAATGCAGTAGAAATGAGCCGTCAGTGATGAAACGATTGCGAAAGTAGAAGCGACAATGCTGGCAGATCGAAGACTCACGGTTCGGGAGCTTAGCGAGATGATCCCAGATGTCGGCAAGACAACAATTGACAAGATCCTAACAGAACATTTAGGTTATTCTAAGGTTTGTGCAAGGAGGGAGCCCAGGATGCTTATGGAGGACCACAAACGACGCTCATTGAGAAATTCGGATGGGAAATCGTCCTACACCCACCATACAGTCCGGACTTGGCCCCGAGCGACTACCATCTCTTCCCTGATTTGAAGAAACACCTCGGGAGAACGCATCTTGCAAACGAAGAGCTGAAAGAAGAGGTTCTGAGCTACCTCCACGGCCTGGCGGGAGACTTCTATGACCAGGGAATCAAAAAGATGGTGACCCGGATGAAAAAGTGCATCGAAGTCAACGGGGACTATGTAGAAAAACAGCTGAAAGTCTAAGCTTTCCAATGATGTATTGCTCGTTATAAATAAAAATGGTTTTCATTGTGAAAAAAAATAGGGAAACTTATTTTATGGACAACCCTCGTATATCACCATGCATATGAAAATTCCTTGGAAAGCCGAAACATGTAATTCCCATAAATTATAATAAAACTTGTATAAAACAGACGTCTTCATTATTATTAATTATTTAATATGGAGTTTTAGATCATTGTTCAAGAAACAATAAATACAAAAGTTAAGTGATTCCTTGTCTTTGGCAAATAAGTCACTTTCATTACAAGTTCTGGTCACGGCACACGGTGTCAGCTTACATCTTCACTAGCTCCTCGCTGACTTCCCAGAGGCGACTCTCGGTGTGCTGGTCGTAGGTCCTCTTGGAAGTGTAGGGAACGCAGTTGCGGAAGAACATACCGGTGTGCCCCTCCAAGTAGGTCTCGGTAGCACAGTGCAGCACAGTTTGGGAACCCTACAATTATACCATAAATTATTAATATACCCCACTCGACTGGAGGAGAGCAAAAATCATACCTCTGTACAAAGGAAAAGGATCCCATATGAAATGTGGAAACTACAGAGCTATCAGTATTTTTTTTTTTTTACATTATACACAAATGAGCCATTACAAACGATAAAACATTTAGGCGACTCATTTGGACACAATACGGTATTACAAAGACAAAATAAAACAAAACAACATGAGACCAAAAAAATCATACATATCAGAAGGAATCCAAATATGCCGACGTCAGTGGGGCAGTACTCTTTCCAGAATTTGCAATATTTTGAGTGTTATTGGTAAAGTCTATGGCAGAATTTTAATAGAAAGAGTAAGAAAAACGACGAGTGATAGAGTTTGGGATGTGCAAGGCGCCTTTATGAATGGCAGAGGATGCATAGATAAAAAATTTGCACTTCGTACAGTGACAGAAGTTTCTGGCCAAAAACCTTAAACTCTTCTGTGCGTTTGTCAATTTGCAAAAAGCATATGATCGCGTAGATAGAGGTAAACTGTGGGAAATATTGCCGGAATATGAAATAAGTACATAACTGATCACGGCAATTAAGTCGCTATACACGGAAAG
Source organism: Lepidostoma basale (assembly GCA_022606425.2). NCBI lineage: Eukaryota > Metazoa > Arthropoda > Insecta > Trichoptera > Lepidostomatidae > Lepidostoma > Lepidostoma basale. The sequence continues at coordinate 228,373 of JAHDVF020000844.1, read as the reverse complement.
CACTGCTTGTGTCAGAGTAAATGGAGATCTTACAGCCTGGTTTGATATCAATAAAGGTGTCAAACAGGGGTGTGTAATGTCCCCGTGGTTGTTTAATCTATATATGGACAAGTGTATGAAAGAGACGAAAGTTGGACGCAGGTGCAAAAATGAACGGTGCATCAGTAAGCTGTTTGTTGTATGCGGACGATGCTGTGCTACTTGCAGACAACGAGCATGAACTACAAGCCCTGATGTCTAGTATGTATGAGGTATGCAAGCGATACGATTTGATGATGAATGTGAATAAGTCCAAAGTAATGATTTTCGAAAAAGTTATTTCTCTGGCAGAATATTGATAATCTATTGATAAACTTAATTTGAATTTGAACAAGACTACAAAGATACTAAATGAAATTGACAATATCAAATCTGTATCTAAGGTTTTAATAGTGAATTTCTCCGTCTGTACAAGTCTAAAGCGATTTTTGTCTGAAATAACTAAAACACCATCTTTTATTTTCATGTTCTATTATTTTTCAAAATTGTAATGCGCTGTTATGTACCTGCTTGGAGGACCGCATGTAGAACAGCATTATGGGGGCCATTATGACGAGGTGGTACCACTTGAAAACTCGGCTGAAACAACCACAATACTATTAGTTTCATGTATAATAACTGTTACAGTATTGAACACGGGCAAATGTAAATGGTAGGGAATCTAACACAGGCCAAGAGTAAATGTTGCAGTTTCAATTTATTTTTTAAATCATAAACATTACAGTATATAACCAAAGCGCTTATGACTATACAGGTAGAATACAAAAACAACAAAAAAACTATTTTAAACAGTAAATACAATTATGAAATTTAAAAATAGATAAAAACACAAAAATAAAACACGAGATAATTAAAAAATAAAGACCAAATAAGTAATTAGAAACAATAAGAAGAACTACACATTATTTAAGAGATAGATGTTTTCCGAGGGTAACCTCACTATCGTGAAAGATGTCCACATCCGAAGAGATGCTGTTTAGAAGGATTATAGCCCTGCCCACGGGCATAACCTTAGGTAAATTGGTTCTACACAGTGGCAGGTGAAATAATCTATGTTGCCTTTGTCGCAGATAATTGTCAGGGACAAACAAAGTCAATTCATTCAAAATGTCCGAAATATCCGAGAGAATATATCATTTATTAATATTATTATTATTTTTGATGACCTATATTTTAAGTGCGCCATTTTGAAAAATCAATTACTCCAAGGGCGCACTAGGAAATGACCGCCCAAACAGTGCAGTCTTTAGAAGTATCTTAAATTTAACGTCACTATCTTCATACTTAATACTAACATGGAGGCTATTCCACGCCACGCAACGCTGAAAGTGCGATCATAGAAACTTGCTTTATCGGCTCTGATTGGAATTGTTATGTTGTTTGCACTTGTTTTTACTGATCGGAGTAAACGTTGCCTTTCCGTTGGCATGGGTGTCACGCAGAGGTCCGATATATACGCTGGCGCTCTCTGGTGTCGGGTCTTAAACACTGTCAAACACAATTTGTATTTTACAACCTCTTGGATTTTAAACCAGTGAAGTTCCTTCAGGAGCGGCGTGATATAACAGTGTTGCCCCATAATCAATCGGGCAGCAGCATTGAATACGCTTTGTATTCTGCTTAATTGATTATTTGGCAATCCAGCGTACATTCCGTTGCAATAATCTAAATGTGATACTACAAAAGAATTTACGAGGGTCCTAGCTTCATCAATAGGTATATACGAGTATGCAGTATTACAAACAAGCAATTGTAAATATTACAATATTATACAAAGGGGACTGTAAATGTTAGGGAATCATACACAGGCAAGAGTAAATGTTGCAGTATTACAAACAGGCAATAGTAAATGTGCAGTTATAAATAATGCAGTATTATACACAGGCAACTGTAAATATTAGGGAATAATACACAGGCAAGAGTAAATGTTGCAGTATTACAAACAGGCAATTATAAATAATGCAGTATTATACACAGGCAACTGTAAATGTTAAGGAATTATACACAGGCAAGAGTAAATATTGCAGTTTTATACACAGGCAACTATAAATATTAGGGAATAATACACAGGCAAGAGTAAATGGTGCATTATTACAAACATGCGATTTTAAATATTGCAGTATTATACACAGGGAACTGTAAATATTAGGGAATCATACACAGGCAAGAGAAAAGGTTGCAGTATTACACACAGGCAATTGTAAATATTGCAGGATTATACACAGGCAACTGTGCACATCTGGGAGTCTACCTCACAGGAGGAGCAACCCTCTGGAGAATAGACCACATAAGTCTACAACGAGGTAGAAGAACTTTAAGTGTTAGGGAATCATACACAGGCCAGAGTAAATGTTGTGGTATTACACACAGTCAACTGTAAATATTGTAATAATATACACAGGCAACTTTGAATGTTAGAGAATCATAGACAGGCATATTAATGTACACAGGCAACTGTAAATATTAGATAACCATACGCAGGTAAAAGGAAATGTTACCCTTTACCAATGATATTGCATACAGGCAGCCCTAAATGTTAACATCACATGATTCAACACAGACAGTTTATGCCGGAGCATCACTCACCGAAATAGACCGGTGTATGTGAATCCAGGGCAGACCATGAAAACATCGATGCCCTTCTCCGCGGTACGTTTAGCGAGCGCCCGTCCAAAGTAAACGTTCATCAGCTTGGAGTTGCAGTAGCCCAGGTTCGTCCTTCCGTTGGCCCTCACCACTGCCTTATCCCCATCCTTCACCGCTGCGATCATTCCATTCAAGTTCAAATCGTCAAAGTCGATTTCACCTCTTTCCTGTAGGACCGATGAGAGAATCACAACCCTGAAAACGAAAATTAGAAGCTTATCTACATGAGCAATGATGGAGTGACAATTGGCTTCTGTTGCTTGTTGGCATTTCTCTTGGGTAAGCTAGAGTGTAAGCAGTGGCGTGCCTAGGGTCAACCAGTAAGGCAAGCCCGTCCGACTTTTTTCTGTTATAATATTAGTAGAGGGTCACGATAATGTATTTTTCCGGATTAAAAGAGTTTTATCTTTCTAAATTCATTTCGTGAATTAATTGATTTTAAATTCCATTTCAGGCGCATTTTAAATCTATACAAAAAATAATTTTCTGCATCACCAAACTCATGTTCTTGTATAATATAATAATGTATTTACAAATACAAGAAAATGTATAATTAATAGCTGTAAATAGACAATAATAATAATAAACACCGAAACAGGAATTATCAATAAATGTTCGTAAAGAAATGACATAATCTTTCTTTTCATAACATTTCTGCAAATAACGTAAATGACAGATAATAATGGTTCTGTGATATGGAGTCCTCACGAGGCGAGATATTCCGTTATGCTGGAGAGGGTTCAGAAAAAATTTCTGAGGTATCTCTACATGAGGGAGTATGGTAGCTATCCGTGGCTCTATCCCACGGCGTTTCTTCTGGGAATGCTCGGAACCAATTCTTTACAGCTTCGAAGAGATGGACATCTAATAACCCATTTCTTCAGATTAATTAGGGGATACTTCGAGAACTCGGCCGTACTGGAGGATGTTGGTCTTTTTGTCCCCGATAGATATCTCCGACAGCGACAGCACAGATTGTTTTACCTACCGGCCGCCAGAACCAATCTGCCTCTGGTGACACCGGTGGGAAGAGTAATTAGTCTGCTGAACGCGGTCTCCTCGGAGATCGACGTCTTTCATGTTAGTGAAAGTACGTTCAGGGGGCAAATACTATTGACTTTAGAAAGTATCTTGTCTTCCTAATGTCGAACCATCTCTAATGCGTTCCTGGCACTTTGTTGTAATATTTTTATGATATTTTACCTGTACTTAATAGATGCCTTAAACATTTTCCTGTTTGTAATGTCTATTGAGTTAATAAACTGATTTGATTTGATTTGATAACATTCTGACAATAGAAATGCAGTTCGTTACACATCGAATAGTAACATACTTCAGAGTGATAAAGCCCGGCTTCAAATCCATACAAAAAATTGTAGATATCTTCTGGTATATATGCACCTAGCTATATTATGATTACAAGCCAAAAATACATAAGTGCGACAAAGACCTTTTTACATTTTGCAAGCCCAATATGAAGCCTGTCGAAAACATGAAACAAAACATGTGGACGTAGGCGATTTCGCAGGCTTCTCACCCACGGTTCGTATGAGTGAAATAACATACGGCGCGCATGAGTGGAACAAAACATACACGTAGGTCATTTCTGTACATGTCAGCGGAGTCATTTACAACGCAATAAATTAAATTGCTTTAACTCGCGCGAAAATTCAAAATATTATTTTATTAGTAGATGGTACAAACGCTCAAAAAACATGTTTTTTTAAGGCAAACCCGGCTTTTGCCGAAGTACCGCCACTGAGTGTAATTCCCTTGAACTGATGAGGGAAGGGTTTTCAAGCCGATTCGGACTCTTTTGAGAACCCCTATGTTATTATTATTATTATTTTGTAAAATCGCTATTTACATCATGACAGCATGAGCCAAATCAATGTAAAGGGTATTGTAGCTATCATAGTGATTCTCGTGACATGTGATAGGTAGCTAATCTATCACTATTTTATTGTCACGTGAATTCTACACCAGACCAAAGACAGTGTGACAATCACACTGCCCTCGCCGGGAATCGAACCCGGAACCTTCGGGGTGGCAGTCAATGCACTTACCACTCAGCCACGAAGGTCGGTTCTGGAACAAATAGGTTTTTTAATTCCTGATGGTTATCTGCGACAACGACGACATCAATTGTTCTTTGCTGCGTCAGACAGAACCAACCTGCCTTTGGTGGTGCACATATGGAAAAGCAATTTGGATTGAATTCAATCAATCGTCATGGATTTGGACATTTTTAGTGTCGGTGAGGCAGTATTCATAAAAAATATAATACAAACTTTGTAGAAAGAGTATTGCCTCACTGACTTCGACATATTTGGTATTCTTCTGAGATACTAGTATGTTATCTCTTAGTTTCATTTCGATATTGTATTTTTGTTTACCGTTTTGTGTCCAAATGAGTTGCCTAAATGTTTTTTGTTTGTTATGTCTCATTTACGTATCTGATCTAGATAATTCTGATGATCTCTGTTTGCTTTCGATAAACCGGGTGAATGCAGAGCAGAAGCTGTGTAGACTTCACGAGGAAGCGGCAAAAGTAGGTCTCAAAATTAACATGTCCAAGACAGTAGACCTACGAGTGTCCACAAATGACTCCACCCCAATCTTGCTCCACGGTGTCCCCCTTGTGACCACGACCAGCTTCTGCTACCTCGGTAGTATGATAGCAGGCTCGGGAGGTACGGAGGAAGATGTAGCCAGCAGACTCAACAAGGCAAGGGGAGCTTTCGCTATGCTTCGCCCTGTATGGCGTTCCAGTATCATTTCGAGAAAGCTCAAGCTCCAAATATTCAGTAGTAGCGTTAAAAGCGTACTGCTGTACAGATGTGAGACTTGGAAATCTACAGCGGACGTTATTGGAAAACTCCAGGTAACGTTTGTCGTAACATAAATAGGTGCCTTCAAGATCTATTGAGCCCAAACATTGTCAAATGTGTCTATCTTTACACGGTTAAAATGTTAAAAGGACCCACCGACTTGGAGCAGCCTTCTCCAGTAGTTCGATGAGCAGATTCGTGAGAAGGAAGTGTCCCAGATGGTTCACCCCCATGTGGATCTCGAACCCATCTTTGGTCTTCTCGTCCAGGGTTAATGGAACATAGACGCCCGCGTTGTTGATCAAGACATCGATCTTGCTAAAGCCGGTTTTCACCACATTAACAAACGATCGGATGGATTCAAACGAAGATAGGTCCACTTGCATTATTATCTAGAAAAAAGATTATCGGTCAATTATTAAAGTTTCCTGTCAATACATCGTGATACTGTATCATTTCACTGTCATACTGTATCACTATATTGTCATACTGTATCATAACATTGTCAAACTGTATCATTACATTATCATACTGTATCATTAGATTGTTGTACTGTATCATTACATTGTCATAGTGTATCGTTATATCATCGTACTGTATCATTACATTGTCATACTGTATCATTATGTTGTTGTACTGTATCATTAGATTGTTGTACTGTATCATTATATTGTCATACTGAATCATTACATTGTCATACTGTATCACCATATTGTCGTACTGTATCATCACATTATCGTACTGTATCATAACATTGTCATACTGTATCATTGCATTGTCATACTATATCATTACATTGCTGTACTGTATTATTACATTATCATACTGTATCATTATATTGTCGTACTGTATCATCACATTGCTTTACTGTATCATTACATTGTCATACTGTATCATTACATTGTTGTACTGTATCATTACATTCCCATACTGTATCATTGCATTGTTGTACGGTATCATTAAATTGCCGTACTGTATTATTACATTGTCATACTGTATCATTATATTATCATACTGTATCATCACATTACTTTACTGTATCATTACATTGTCATACTGAACCATTATATTGTCATACTGTATCATCACATTGCCGTACTGTATCATCAAATTGCCGTACTGTATCATTACTTTGTCATACTGAACCATTATATTGTCATACCGAATCATTATATTGTCGTACTGTATCATCACATTGCTTTACTGTATCATTACATTGTCATACTGTATCATTATATTGTCGTACTGTATCATCACATTGCCGTACTGTATCATTATATTGTCATACTGTATCATTACATAAAAAATAAATAAAAAGTTTAAAATCATTAAAAAAAAGGAATTTTACATTGCTAACACGTACAGGAGGTATGGGTGCACTTTGGGACCCTAGAACCAAATATGTCTGTTCTTTTTATATCTTAATTTGATCTTATTTTTAGATGAGTTCAAATAAATCATTCGAGATTTTATCTCATTATGAAAAAAACCTTATCTTATCACTACAATAAAGTTTATTTTTAAATTTATTAACATATTTCTATGATGTCGGCAATCAAATCGTAAAATTTTATAAGTTTTCCGATTTACAAATGAGTTATTTTTACATTGATATGCGTTAAAATAAAAAGGGAATAAGCACACATGGAACGGTGAAAGGAATGGTGTTCGAACTATTAAAATACAATAATCTAAATAACAATTGTAAATTACCATCTCCCCTCCTACTTTATGCTCTTTTCTTATGTTTTCCGTGGCTTTTTTTGCACTCTCTGCATCGCGGCAGGCGAATATGACCCTTGCGTTTCTCTTCACGAGAGCCTTGGCCGTTTCGAAACCGATTCCGCTGTTGGCTCCCGTTATGAGGAACGTCTTGCCTCTGAGGGAGTGCGTGCTCCGGCAGTGTCCCCAGACGGTGTCCAGGTACTTCCTTATCAGCCCCACGGTCACCAGAACAGGCACGGCCACATACGCGGCCTTCACTAGAAACTCCGACATGCTGCGGCGGCCGACGGTCACCTTCTACGGCGGGAACCGCGATATGAAAAACGCCGGAAAAATATCAATAACAGAATTACGTCAAAACCGCCGAAGTTGAATTGCCGGTAAGTATTGCCACTGTGATAAAATCTATTTTAGTTCACAATTAAAAGTACCTACTCAAGTGCTTTCCCTTTTTAATTTTGAAATTATTCAACCAACCATTTTCCCGGAAGGGTAGGCAAGAATAAACCGCCACATTGCTTTATCCTGATACACTCTATAGCTTCCTCAATTCTCCTGACTTCTAACTGACCGGTCTTTAAAATTTGATTATTTTTCTTTTGAACTATATTCTTATTAAATACTTCAAATGTGTTTAATAATAATATAATTCAAATAAAACTTTTTCGCATTGCTTTCATCAGCTTGGAGTTGCAGTAGCCCATGTTCGTCCTTCTGTTGGCCTTCACCATTGCCTTATCCCCACGCTTCATCGCTGCGATCATTCTCTTCGAGTTCAAATCGTCAAAGTCGATTTCACCTCTTTCCTGTATGACTGATGAGAGAATCACAACCCTGAAAACAAAAATACATTAATTTATAGAACCTTATCTACATGAGCAACGATGGAGTGACAATTGGCTTATGTTGCTTGTTAGCATTTGTCTTGGGTAAGCTAGAGTGTAACTCCCTTGAACTGAGGAGGGAAGGTTATCAAGCCGATTCGGGACTGTTTTGAGAACCCCTAAGTTCTGGAACAAATAGTTTTTTTTTTATATAAATCTTTTTCGCATTGCTTTCAATCATTTTAATACCTCTGTAAATATAATAAATATTAGGTTAAGACTATAATCATCATGCTGTCTCCTCGCAGGGGTGGATAGAATGAATGAACCACCACATTGTTTTTATATTTCCCGATATACTTATCTCACTTCCGCAACATTCATATATCGTGTCATGCACAAACTTCGATTTCTCCGACAGTATAAAGGTCATGATAGCTGCATCATCAGCTGAATTATCAAACTATCATATATTTATATGCAGTCTGTTCACTATCTGTGAATAAGCATTGGGGTTATAGATTATCGTTGTCAAGTCGTTAAAACACAATCAATAACATTTCCTACCTTCAAATATACCTTTATAATACCATGTAATATTTGATTTTAAACGTTTTCGAAGTTTGTATGACATATCAAAAGGAAAATCTTTATTTCACATCAATTGGTGATCCGGAAATTATAAGTACTGCACACTGTGAACTCTATAGTCAGTATATCTGTGACGCGTACAATAATATTGTTAATACATAATAACAAACCATCACGTAATTTCCCCGAATGGGTAGGCAGAAAGAATCTTCCACCACACTACTCGATCCTAACACACATCTCTGTTTTCCTCCACATTCATGCACGTTGATTCTTCCGACTTCTAACATGGCCGACCTTGAATATTTAATTAATTTGGTAATGCCAAGTTTTCCTCGGTCCACCGTTAATGTATATTTTCTTAACTATTCTTCCTTCATCCATGCGTTCCATATGTCCAAACCAACGTAGTGGTCCTTTAATCATTTTGTCATAATGCTTTATTCCGCTCTACATTGCTTCCTTATATCAGTATTTGAAATTTTGTTGCACATCGTTTTACCACACTTACGTCTAAGGGATCTTATCTCTAACGCATTTATTCTGCTCTCATCCTTCTTCTCCCAGATCCATGGTTCACTTCCATACATCAGGATTAGTATTATAATTTCATTGTAAAATTCCGTTATTGCTTTCATGAAAAAAATAATGTTTCCAATAACAGTTTTTAAAGCTCCATTCACTTTGTTACCCGCACTAACCCTTTTTTCGACATCACTATCCGTTCGGCCATTTGTAAGACATTTTGAAAATCTTTATTTTATATTAATTGATCGGCTAGAAAACAAGTAACGATGCATCATAAAAACGCATAAATAAATTATATATAATAATATTTTTAATATATATATTAGTTTTAGTCAATTGTACATCACTGGCGTTGTTTAAATAATAAAAAAACAAGTTACAAAGTGAAAAAAAATGGAGAGTCGTCAAAAAACAATAAGATGCGAATTTCTGAATTAGTAAAGCATACAATTATAATGCCACCTAAACGATGGACTGACGATATTGCCCGAATAGCTAGATCGACCTAAAGGGACAAGAGAGAGACGAATGAAGAAAAATGAAAAAAGCCGCTATCTAGCAGTGGAGGGAAGAAGGTTGAAGAAAATGAAGACAATTATAATAAACATTTTTGAAATCTTATTAATTACTTGACCACATCTAACCGCATTTATCATAAGTGTTTAACTATTTCTGGACCACGAATTAAAATTTCTGGAATGAATTATTCAATAATGCTACCGTTATAATAAAATAAAGTATATTTAAACTTTTTTTTATTACTTTTTTAAGTACTTACCTATGAAAGTTTGTATATTGTGAAAACTTTTTTACTCAATGTGTCAAATGTCAAATTGTACATCTCGTTGACGCTGTCATTCCGATAATAATATACTCGCAACTTGATATTATAGTATTAGATTTATTAAAATTAAAAATACAGTATTTGCAGTCGACGTTTGTTCGTGTTTTATAGTTGTGAACATTATTTGCGTACCGGCTTAAAATCAAGATAAAATTGCATTCCATGGGTCGGCATTTTGATTGTTACATTATAATTTAGTGTTGAATAAAAAAGTTATTTCGTAATACGTAATAAAACGTCAAAATCGGTAACCGGTTTTTAATTATGTGTTAGTTACTGTTTTATCTACCGCATTCAAGCGACGAAAACGCCGTCAAAACGTCAAAGTATTCCATTTTCGAATTTGTTTTTTTGTTTCTAAGTGCACCCTTCAAACTTTTAAACAAAAGTTTAAACCTTTAATCATTCGAAATGATTTACACAGATGAATTCTTGGACGCGCCTTGGGGAAAAGTTTGTGGTAAATATGTCAATTTAGATTGATTGTGAAATCTCAAAATGAACTTTGATCTATCTGTTATAATCGTAATCTAATGTGTACTGATTGAAAAATAAGTATTGATTATTTCATTCTGATACAATAGCATTAACTAACAAATCATCTCATCTTTTCTTTGAGGAGAAAACAGAGATGAATTTATCAAACTTGTGTCTTCACATTCACATTTCTTCTATTCATTCTCTTCGATTGTTTCGAATTCAAGAGCGCCTTTAATTAGTTGATTAATTTAGTAATTCGAAATATGTAATATTAATTTTGGTTCAATGAAATAGCTCTTTTGAACAAAATAAATGGCACACTCAAAGTCATCACTGCAAATATAAATATATCCACTGAAGTGAAGATGGCAGTGAATAATGGACTTCTAATGCCAACCCTTACGTATGGAAGTCATGTTTAGAGCTGGCAAAAGAAGGATGAATCTAGGATAAATGTTGTAGAAATGAGATCACTAAGATTACTGATCAATATAATTTTTTTACCATTCTTTCTTCATTCATTCTTTCCATATGTCCAAACCATCGTATTGATACTTTCATTATTTTGTTCATAACACCATCATTCGCACCGCATTCACTTCTTATATTTTCATTTTACACTATCATACACAGAGTATCTACACATTCGTCTAAGAGATCTCATTTGTTCTACTTTCATCCTTCTTTGGCCAGTTCCATGCTTCGCTTCCATACATAAGGGTCGGTAGAAGAACACCAAAATAATAATCTTCTTCTTTCGGTGCCGTGTCAGGTCCCCCCAACGTTGGTGATCACAGCAGGAAAGGCATCTCTATCCTGCACCACTTGAAACAGGTTCTGAACTTGTGTTATTCCTGTCCGCTCTTTGATGTTCTGCAGCCAGGACAGCTGCCTTCTACCAAGTCCCCGACGTCCCTCCACTTTACCCATTAATATCAGTCGAAGGAGGTGGTATTTTTCTCCCCTTAGCACATGACCCAAATATGGGACCTTTCTGATTTTCACACTTGTCAACAGCTCTCTATTGGCTCTGGCTCTCTGCAGTACGTCTGCATTACTGACCCTATCGGTCCATGGTATACGGAGCATTCTGCGGTATATCCACATCTCGAACGCTTCCAACCGGTTCTTTACATTCACTTTCAGAGTCCAGGTTTAGCAGCCATATAGTAGAACAGACCATATATAACATTCAATCATTCTTTGTCGGAGTTTCAAGTTAAGTTAATAATAATAATAAAATTGGGAGCAAGTGGATGAGTTTGTGTATTTAGGTAGTATGTTCACAAGAGATGGGCGAGTGGAGAGGGATATTGAAAGAAGTTGTCATCGCAAACAAAAACCTATCCAAAAAATCTAGAATGGCAGTGCACAATGGTGTTCTTCTACCGACCCTTATGTATGGAAGCGAAACGTGGAACTGGCAAAAAAAGGATGAAAGTAGAATAAATACAGTAGAAATGAGATCTCTTAGAGGAATGTGTGAATACTCTGTGTATGATAGTGTCGATTGAAAATATAAGAAGTGAATGCGGTGCGAATGATGGTGTTATGAACAAAATAATGAAAGTATCAATAAGATGGTTTGGACATATGGAAAGAATGAATGAAGAAAGAATGGTAAAAAAAAATATATGTTAAAGATGTAAATGGAACCAGAAATAGAAGAAGACCAAGGAAAACGTGGCACGATCAAATAAATCAACTTTGGATGTCGGCCATGTGAGGAGTCAGGGATCTCGACGCGCGTGCATGACACAATGTATGAATGTTGAGGAAGCGAGAGAAATATGTCAGGAAAGAAAAGTGGGGCAGTCCATTATTTCTGCCTACCCCTTCGGAGAGACGGCGTAATGGTTAGTTAATTAGTGTTAATAATAATTTTGCATAATTATTATTTGGATTGTGACTTAATATTTTTGTTTTCAGTCGTGTGTGCGGGCCCCAAGACAGATAAACCAGTCCTGTTTGTGCATGGAAGAGCCGATTCTGCCGGATGTTTTACCCCTTTAGTAGACAGGTATATTTTTGTAAAATTCCATATTCTTTTGTAATTATTGTTAAACACTTTTTTGTTCAAATGAGTCGCATAAATCATCGTCATTTAATTTATTTATTTAAACATATCAAAAGCATCACAGAACTACATTTCAATACACCAATGATACATAATTCTGTGGTTCTGTGTTATGGAGTCCTCACGAGGCGAGATATTGCATTATTTATTTATTTATTTATACATTTACAAATGAGACATAACAAACGATAAAACATTTAGGCAACTCATTTGGACACAAAACGGTATTATAAAGATAAAAAAACAAAACAACATGAGACCAAAAAAATCATACATATCAGAAGGAATCCAAATATGTCGACGTCAGTGAGGCAGTACTCTTTCCAGAGTTTGCAATATTTTTTTTATGAATACTGCCTCACTGACACTGAAAATGTCCAAATCCGAGATGATTAGATTCAGCGTCCGAATTGCTTTTCCTACTGGCATCACCAAAGGCAGGTTGGTTCTGCGTGACGGAGTAAAGAACAATTGATGTCGGCGCTGTCGCAGGTAGTTATCAGGAACAAAAAGACCTATTTGCTCCAGAACATAGGGGTTCTCAATAGAGCCCCGAATCAGTTTGTAAAAATGTGATGTTAATAATCCTTCCCTCCTTAGTTGGAGGGAGTTATACCCCAGCATACCCAAGAGAAATGCCGTTGGATAGAGCCAAGGATATACCCCGTACTCTCTCATGTAGAGGGCTCTCAAGAATTTCTTTTGAACCCTCTCCAACATGAGAGAATACTGAACCTCATGAGGACTCCATATCACGGCACCTCCCTCGAGTCTGCTTCTGACTAAGGAGTAATACAGAGTTCTAAGGACCCGGGTATCTCTGAAAACCCTAACAGTTTGAAGAACAAAACCCAGCATCTTTAACGAAACGTCACATACCTTCTCGATCTGAGCACGAAATGTCAATCGACTTTCGTAAATTATCCCAAGATCTCTGACAGTAGATACAGGTTTGAGGCTCTCATTACTCATGGAATATCAATGATATGTAATTATGCTGGAGAGGGTTCAGAAAAAATTTCTGAGGTATCTCTACACGAGGGAGTATGGTAGTTATCCGTGGCTCTATCCTAGGCATATCTTTTAGGAATGCTTGGAACCAATTCTTTACAGCTTTGAACAGATGGGCATCTCATTACCCATTTCTTTAAATTAATCAGGGGATATTTCGAGAACTCGGCCATGCTAGAGGGTGTTGGTCTTTTTGTTCCTGATAGATTTCTCCGACAGCGACAGCACAGATTGTTTTACCTACCGGCCACCAGAACCAATCTACCTCTAGTGACACCGGTGGGAAGAGCAATTAGTCTGCTGAACGCGGTCTCCTCAGAGATCGATGTCTTTCATATTAGTGAAGGTCCGTTCAGGAGACAAATACTCTTGACTTTAGAAAGTATCTTGTCTTTCTAATGTCGAACCGTCTCAAATGCGTTCCTGGTACTATGTTGTATTTTTATAATATTTTACCTGTACTCAATAGAGGCCTTAAACATTTTGCTGTTTGTAATGTCTTTTGAGTTAATAAACTGATTTGATTTGATAATTGAAATAATATGATGAACTCACAATTATAACAATGACAGAGACAGCGCCTCCCTCAGGTCAACTACACTATCACTAAATACATCCACCTTCGAGGTGACACGATTAAGCAAAGATATTGCTCTATCCACCGGCATAACCATTGGCAGGTTGGTTCTGCATCGTGGGAGATAAAACAATCATCTATGGCCCCTTTGTCGAAGATAATTATCAGGGACGATCAGGATTTCTGAATGGGTATACAAGTGCCTATCAACCGAGCCATGACCTACGGCTCAGAGTGTTGGCCACTCAAAAAACAACAGGAAGATAAACTTCACAGCACCAAAATTAGGATGCTGAGGTTGGCGGGCGGAGTTACTTTGCTCAACCACATCAGAAACATACACATCCATGACAGTTTTCGGCTAAACTTGAGGGGAACCATCTGAGAGGTACGGCCAGCGCCCAGCTGACCATGCTACAAGGAGGGTAATGGAAGCGGACTAGCGACCCAGGGGACGTGGTAGGCTCAAGCTGACATGGACGAGACTTATTCAAAGGACTCTCAAAAGAGATGGGATCCCACCAGACAGACAGTCCCGGAGACGCCATAGAGCCAACGCTAAGTAAATAGGACAAGGTTAGGAAGAAGAAGAAGGATAAGTAAAAACAATCATTACGCCTCGTGTGTGTTATGTATTTGTAGTTAATTATTCCAAAATAACATGGGACGGTCATTCTAAGAGCGAGGTCGACAGCCGTATACATCAGGCTAGGCTTGCATTTAATAAAAGGTCGAAAATAATAGAATCAAATAATATAGACTGAGAATACTCCTCATCAAGACCTATGTATGAGGTATCTTGATGTACGGCTGCGAGACATGGTGCCTATCCGAAAGAGATAAGCGGAGACTAGAGGCTTTTGAGATGTGGTCCTATAGAAGACTATTAGGAATTTCCTGGAGAGACCACATCACGAATGAGGATGTTCTTTAAGGAATCGAAGGAGGAAGGCACCTGCTCAGGACCTTGTCCGAAAGGCGTGCAAGATGGATCCGCCATGTAATACGTCAAGAAGGTCTCTTGCATGCCGTAATGGAGGATATGACCGAGGGGACAAACTCTAGGGGACGCCCACGCCGAGAGTACCTGGAGGACCTGTTGGTGGACGTGCGCTGCTCATCATATGCAGATTTCAAAAGAGCCGCACAAGACAGGGAAGAATGGAAGAGAAGAATAGAAGAAATTGCTGCAAACCAATCCCAGGATTAAAACTTTCTAACTAACTAACTATTCCAGAATGCCAAGCGGCTTCCGGATCATGATGCTGGAACTGCCCGGCTGCGGCAAATCCACCCCTCTCCCAGCCGGCCAGCCGCTCAGCGTCTACGACTTCGTCTGCGTCTTGAAGTTTGTTGTGGACCAATACAACCTCCAACAGTTCTCCTACGTCGGACATTCCATGGGAGCTCAAATTGGTGAGTTTTAATTCAATTTAATAATAAATATATATTATCATTACAGGCATTTTCCAATGCGTTTATGATTACAATTAAAAACAATTTAAGAACATTACAAAAAAGCGTTATAACTTGGAAAAAGTATTGTCACAGGAAGTGTTCCAGGCAAAAGTAGTAGAGGCAGATCTTCTGCACGGTGGTGTGACCAGATTAAGGAGATGACAGGAGCCACGGGCAGCTCCTTAGATCACAACCCTCAGTAATGAGGAAACGAAGAAAGAAGAAGAAAAAAAAGACAAAAAAGAAACTACTATTTTTAAAAAACATGAAAAGCAAATACCAATTTAATATATAAGAGATAGATGCTTTCTGAAGGTAGCCTCACTATCATGGAAGATGTCCACATCCGAAGAGATGCTGTTTATAAGGATTATTGCCCTGCCCACGGGCATTACCTTAGGTAGATTGATTCTACACAGTGGCAGGTGAAATAATCTATGTTGCCTTTGTCGCAGATAATTGTCAGGAACGAAGTCAAATAATTCATTCGGGTGGTGGTCTATGGGATAGAACGCTTGGCTCCTAATCCAGGGGACTTGGGTTCAAGCCTGGACACGACCCGATTCCTTCTTCATAATAATGAGCTATTTTCTGCTCACATTGAAGATTGTAAAATGAATTCTAATATCATTGATATAAATCCTTGGTATTAGTCTTAAAAAATATATATATATATTTAAATATCAGAGTTACGTTTTCGACCACGACTACGTCTACTTACATAAAAATCATTTAAGAATCTGTATTTTTTTTTTTATACAACAGCTCGTTTTGAACCCATTTCTTCTTCTCTTCCTATGGCCATACAACTCTTGAAGAGTTTTAGCCTCCTTGATGATTTTCCTCCAAGTTCCTCGATCCTGCGCCTTTTGCTCCCAGCAGTCCGATTCGCCCAACCTAGCCAGATCAGCCAGAACATTGTCTATTAGGCGCTGTCTAGGCCTTCTAGTCTGTCTAGGAACTGAACGGAAGGTTCGAAGGAACGGAACCTTTTGAACCCAATAGTTACTGTAAACACTTTGTTATATTTTTTTTTTAGCTATTATAGTGATTCATCTGATATGTGATAGGTAGCTAATCAATCGCCATTTTTTGTCATGTGAATTCTATTATTGTTATTATTAATGATGATTTATATTTTAAGCACAAATTTGGGCACAAATAAACAATGCAAATAGAAATATATCCACAGAAGCAAAGATGGCAGTACACAATGGAGTTCTAGTGCCAACCCTCATGTATGGAAGTGAAGCTTGGAGCTGGCAAAAGAAGGATGAAAGCAGGATAAACGCCGTAGAAATGA
The DNA here is from genome assembly GCA_022606425.2 of Lepidostoma basale. Taxonomy (NCBI): domain Eukaryota; kingdom Metazoa; phylum Arthropoda; class Insecta; order Trichoptera; family Lepidostomatidae; genus Lepidostoma; species Lepidostoma basale. The sequence continues at coordinate 211,439 of JAHDVF020000844.1, read as the reverse complement.
GATCACTAAGAAGAAGCATCATGAATAAAATTAAAAAAGGATCCCTGAGATGGTTTGGAAATATGGAACGAATGGGTGAGAGTAGAATGGTTAAAAAGTTGTACACAAGCAGCGTGAGTGGGAAAAGAAGCCGAGGACGACCGAGGAAAACATGGCATGACCAAATTAATCAATTACTAAAAGGCGGCCACATTTGAAGTCGGAATAATCGACGTGCGTGCATGGTACGATGTATGAATGTAGAGGAAGCCCGAGAGGTATGCCAGGACAGGCAAGTGTAGTGATCCATCCTCTCTGCCTACCCCTCCAGGGAAATGGCATGATGGTTAGTTAGTTAGTTAGTCAAACAATGGTAAAACCAGTCACAATGTTAATCTACTACTGAAACGTGACCCGAATTCAACTGCACAATGTATTGAAGATAACGTGTTTCCGTATTAACCTTCCCGTAGGTCTGCTGTACAATATTCTGTACCCTAACCAGATTGACCGCTTCGTTTCCCTCGACTCCCTCGTTTATCTACCCGTGGAGCCCAAAGGCTTCCGCTACTGGTTCCACGAAGGCTACGAGAAATTCTATAATCCGAAGAACTACGCCACGTTCACGTCAAAGCCGGAACAAGGGCCTCTCTACACATATGCCCAGGTTTAACTCATTTATTTATTAAATACTCTATTGTTTTAGCCGAAACACTATGATGCTTCTACATTATTAACTGTTAACATTTAAGGATTAATTTTATCTCAATAGAGACGAAGATGCACACTGAAAACTGAATATGGTGATCGAGATGTCCACAGGACTTATGACCTGTCATTGGTTGGGTTAAGCGCACGCTTTATATAATTACAACATTCCCCATTCCACATTTCTTATGACCACCGTATCTGACAAATTTTTGGAAGTTGTATATATCGTCACCTGAGAGTAAGAAGGTTCCAACGCACAAAAGTAAAAAGCTGAGAAAAATGAAGTCAAAGTTTTGTTGGTTTCGGGTGTGTATCTTGGAATAAAAGGATTTTATTCCAATTTCCAGAGATTCTTTTACCGAGAAATGTGTAAATTTTGTCTGGCAACAGTTGGAATAATAAAGTTCTAAGTTTAAATAAATCCTTCTTCAGTGAATCGTGTGTTTTGAATGATCAGATGGAACTTGATTCTTTTCGTAACATCAAAATGACGATACTATTACATGTTTTTTTTAATTGTACGTATAGATAAGGTTAGTAAGAACCCGTTTGATGTATAATTTTGTTAGTTGGAACCCTCTTACCCTCAGGTGACGATATGTTAATATCCAACACCACAATTCACATGTCAGTTTCAATTTACAGACCAGCGCCATCTATGAAGATTAGATTTAATTTAAGGTAGCCTTTCACATTGCGTTATAAAGATCTTCTGCTTAATGCTTAAATCTCATCTTCATAGATGGCGCTGGTCTGTAAATTGAAACTGACATGTGAATTGTGGTGTTGGATATTAACATATATACTCGTACAACTTCCAAAAATTTGTCAGACATGGTGGTCATAAGAAATGTGGAATGGGGAATGTTGTAATTACAACATAAAGCGTGCGCTTAACCCAACCAATGACAGGTCATAAGTCCTGTAAACACCTCGATCACCATATTCAGTTTCCAGTTTGCATCTTCGTCTCTATTGAGATAAAATTAATCCTTGAATTGATAATAACCCGCAATGGGTAAATAAAATCCAGTATTCGTATTTGTATACATTCAAAATGTTGTATAAAAACTAACATTTATCTTCTTCAACCTATTCCCATCCATTCCAAGACAATGGCCTCCTCCATTTGCTTCTATGTCACTCTGTCTTGTGCATTCTGCAACCATCGAATCATTTATAAATTTAGATAAATCCGCATTCATACAACGCACCATACTCCCGAGTACATTTTTCTAGATTTATCATTATTTAATTCATTACACTTTCATTTGCACTGCATTAATTTCTTCTTTAATCTGATGTTCCACACATTTGTCTAAGTTATCTCATTTCTACAGCATTTAATATACGTTTGGTTACGCAAATTTTAGGCTCTGGAGAAGGTCATGACCAGCCGAGACCTGACGGAGGATGCAGGAAGGGCCGTACTAGCGAGGACACTGCTGCCCACTAAGTTCTCCTCGGGGAAGGAGAGCCTCTTCAGGTGAATAGCATCCTTTGTAATTTCTATTGATTAATAATAATGATAAATAGAACTGACAAAAGACAGATGGAAGTGAATGAATACAGTAGAAAACAAATCGAATGAGTTTATTTTCTCAAAAGATATTACAACAACAATATTATTATACAACATTTTGAATGTATACAAATACTTGTAGACGAATACTGGATTTTACCCATTGCGGGTTATCAATTCAAGAATTAATTGTATCTCAATAGAGACGAAGATGCAAATTGGAATCCGAATATGGTTGATCGAGGTGTTTACAGGACTTATGACCTGTCATTGGTTGGGTTGAGCGCACGCTTTATGTAATACGACATTCACCATTCCACCTTTTCTTATGTTAATCTGTAACACCACCCTTTACATGGTAGTTTCAATCTACACACTAGCGCTGTCTATTTAACCCAACCAATGACAGGTCATAAGTCCTGTAAACACCTCGATCAACCATATTCTGTTTCCAATTTGCATCTTCGTCTCTATTGAGATACAATTAATTCTTGAATATTATTATAGTTTAAGGGATATATTGAGCAGTGGCGTGCCTAGGGTCAACAGGAAGGCAAGCCCGTCTGACTTTTGGGTGTTATAATATTAGTAGAGGGTCACGATAATATATTTTTCCGGATTAAAAGAGTTTTATCTTTCTAAATTAATTTCGGGAAATAATTGATTTTAAATCCCATTTTAGGCCCATTTTAAAACTATACAAACAATAATTTTCTGCGTCATCAAACTCATGTTCTTGTATAATATAATAATGTATTTACAAATATAAGAAGAAAAACTAACTAATTAACTAACCATCACGCCGTCTCCCCGAAGGGGTAGGCAGAAAGAATGGACTGCCACACCTTTCTTTCCCGACATATTTCTCTCGCTTCCTCAACATTCATACATCGTGTCATGCACGCGCGTCGATTTCTCTGACTCCTCACATGGCCGACATTCAATATTTGATTTATTTGATCGTGCCACGTTTTCCTTCGGTCTTCCTCTATTTCTGGTTCCATTTACATCATTAACATATAATTTTTTTACCATTCTTTCTTCATTCATTCTTTCCATATGTCCAAACCATCTTAATGATCCTTTCATTATTTTGTTCATGACACCATCATTCGCACCGCATTACTTCTTATATTTTCATTCGACACTCTATCATACACAGAATATCCACACATTCGTCTAAGAGATCTCATTTCTACTGCATTTATTCTACTTTCATCCTTCCTTTGCCAGTTCCATGCTTCGCTTCCATACATAAGGGTCGGTAGAAGAACACCATTGTGCACTGCCATTCTAGCTTTTTGGATAGGTTTTTGTTTGCGATGACAACTTTAAGTGCACCATTCACTTTGTTGCCTGCCCCAACCCTTCTTTCAATATCCCTCTCCACTCTCCCATCTCTTGTAAACATACTACCTAAATACACAAACACAACTACTTGCTCCAAGTTTTCACCATTCACGCTAATGTTGCAAACTGTCGTGGTTTCTTCCTTTTCAAAAATCATTACCTTGGACTTGTTAACATTCATCAAGAAGAAATATAATTAATAAGGAACAAGCTCTAAATAGACAATAATAATACATTTGTTAACACCGAAACACCAATTATAAATAAATGTTCGTACAGAAATGACATAATCTTTCTTTTCATAACATTTCTGCACATAACGTAAATGACATATAACATTCTGACGATAGAAATGAAGTTTGTGACACATCGAATAGTAACATACTTCAGAGTGATAAAGCCCGGCTTCAAATTCATACATAAGTAAAATTTATTCAAAACTTCTTACGCAAGCCGGGCTTCTGGGCTTCTATGGGAGTACCGCCACTGGGGCAGCGTCATCCGCATACAAGAGACAGCTTACTGACACTCTACTCATTTTGGCACCTACATCCAACCCTTTCAGCTCTTTCGTCTGGTATTATAGATTGTATATTTTATATTTTACCTCTCAATAGATGCCTTGAACTTTAATATTGTTTGTAATGTCTTTAACGGATTTGATTTAATTTAATTTCATTTCATTTTTAAATTAATTTGATGTAATCTTAATATCGTTTTCAGACTATGTTGGGAGCAGCGTAATAAGGCGATCCCGGTGCCCACCTTCTCGGAGAAGTACCAGAAGGAGCTCTACGGGAAGATGAGCATCCCGCATCTGATCGTCTTCGCCAATCAGTCGGCCAACGCCTACCTCCAGTTTGTGCGGCCCACTGTGCTGGAAGAGCACTGCCGCAATAACCCAAACTTCCGCGCCACCGTCCTCGAAGGCAACCACGATGTCCACATCAACTCCCCTTCGATGGTCATAAAAAAAGTCGCGCCTTTCTTGATGGGGTCCTTGGGAGACCAGACCGAGACGAGACAAGTATTAAAAACTTTTATGTATGTCTATAACAAACGATCATCAAACGTAAGAGTAACATCAAAATTATAAAATAATCTAATTAACTCCTATCGTGCGGCTAGCTTCATTTGCAGTAACATACAAATTATCAACTTTTTATAAATTACACCACTTTTTACCGCTTTAATCGTGCCACGTTCCTCTATTTCTAGTTCCATTTACATCATTAACATATACTTTTCGTACCAATCTTTCTTCATTCGCTCTTTCATTAAGTATTCTATCGTACATTGTTTTTCGGCACATTCTTCTTCTTCAAGTGCCCTGTCAGGTCCCCCCAACGTTGGCGATCACCTCGACGAACCTGTCCCTGTCTTGAGCCACTTGGAACAGCTCCTCTACACTTCGGATGCCGGTCCACTCCCTCACGTTTTGCAGCCAGGACATCTGTCTCCTACCGGGCCCTCAATTTTCCCTTCCAATATCAGTTGGAGAAGGTGGTTCTTTTCCCCACGCAGTACATCCAGATGTGAAATCTTCCGAACCTTGATAGTTGATAACAGTTCCTTGTCAACTCTAGCTCGCCTCAGGACTTCAGTATTGGTAACCTTCTGTCCAGGGAATTCTAAGCATTCGGCAATAGAGCCACATTTAAAATGTTTCCAGTCTGTTCATTGAGTTGACTTTCAAGGTTCACGTTTCACATCCATACAATAAAACAGACCACACATAGCATTTGATCATTCTCTGGCGGAGTTTCAAGTTTATGTTATCATTGCAGAAGAGTGATTTCATTTTATTAAACGTAGCTCTTGCTGCCTCAATTCTGCATTTTGTTTCTACGTCTGAGTCAAGAGATTGTGTTAGTATGCTGCGGAGGTATTTAATTCATGCTTCTTAGTAATCGTATTTCTACCGATTTGGTTTTTCATACTTGAGATTTGGACTACAAATGTAGTCAGCCGCACTATAGGGTTAACGTTTTCTTCAAACAGTATTTCTCGTACAATTCATCATCATCTTTGGCTGTTACTCCTATTCGAGGAAGACGACGGTCTTCATTTTTCATTTTAATTTATTTTGATAAAAGTCACAAACATTACAGACATACAATTCCAGATCGTTTGCAATTACATTTTAAAAAAAGTTGCATTAAAAAAAAAATAAGATTAAGAATATAACATTGATATTGCATCCCTGAGGCAACTCACACTATCACGAAATATGTCGACCTCCGAGGCGATCCGATTAAGCAATAAGATTGCCCTACCCACAGGCATTACCATTGGCAGGTTGGTTCTGCAGCGCGGCAAATAAAACAATCTGTGCTGTCTTTGACGAAGGTAATTATCAGGGACAAATAGACCTACATAACTCAGGACATCCGAGTTCTGTATACGGCCGCCAATCAGCTGAAAGAAGTGAACTCCCAAGTGAATGTTCCTCCTTCTCTCCAATGATTGGTAGCTTAGCATACCTAGCAAGAATTCAGTCGGAAAGAGCCACGGGTAATAACCGCGCTCCCTGAGGTAAAGAAAGCGCAGAAATTTTTTCTGCACTCGCTCCACCATCAGAGAATATCGGATCCCAGGCGGTGACCAAATAACGGAACTATATTCCAGCCGACTTCTTACCAGGGAATTATACAACACTCGAAGTACCTGTGTGTTCGAAAATATCTCGGCATTCCTAAAAACAAATCCAAGGTCTTTCACAGATGTGGGTCCTCATGTGACTATAGAGTCCTATCCTGGACCAATATAAGAATACATACGCACAGCAGACGTGAAACTGACACTTATCAACTCTTCCGATTGGAATTCAATTATAGCATTTGAGATAACGAGTCGGTGCCATTACGGTCACTGTCCAGTGTAAATGGACCTTCAAACTATAAATATGTTTGTACATAATATCTTATGAGTAAATAAACTAAAATGTCAACGAATGTTTCCTCGTTACATCCGAGATTTCGCTATTTCCGTGATCATAATAACCGATTTTGTCTAACTAACTAACCATCACGCCGTCTCTCCGAATGGGTGGGCAGAAAGAATGGACTGCCACACTTTTCTTTCCTGACATGTTTCTCTTGCTTCCTCAATATTCATACATCGTGTCATGCATGCGCGTCGATTTCTCTGACTCCTCACATGGCCGACATTCAATATTTGATTTATTTGATCATGCCACGTTTTCCTCGGTCTTCCTCTATTTCTGGTTCCATTTACATCGTTAACTTATAATTTTTTTACCATTCTTTCCGTATGTCCAAACCATCTTAATGATCCTTTCATTTTTTTGTTCATGACACCATCATTCGCACCGCATTCACTTCTTATATTTTCATTTGACACTCTATCATACACAGAGTATCCACACATTCGTCTAAGAGATTTCATTTCTACTGGATTTATTCTACTTACATCCTTCTTTTGCCAGTTCCATGCTTCACTTCCATACATAAAGGTCGGTAAAAGAACACCATTGTGCACTGCCATTCTTGCTTTTTTGGATAGGTTTTTGTTTGCAATGACAACTTTAAGTGCACCATTCACTTTGTTGCCTGCCCCAACCCTTCTTTCAATATCCCTCTCCACTGTAAACATACTACCTAAATACACGAACTCATCTACTTGCTCCAAATTTTCACTATTCATGCTAATGTTGCAGACTGTCATGATCTACACCGATTTTAACCGTATGACAAATATAAAAGGTCCAATAATATGCATATTTATGTATAGTAGAACGTCGTTTATCCGGACCAATTGGGACCGCAGGTGTTCTGGATACTGATTTTCCGGATAATCATATAGGTGCTAATTCTTTTAGTAAAATAAAGTGTTAGTCGATTTTTTTTTCTAGGGTCATTTATTGATTATGAAATTACAAATTTGACTGCAAAAACAAGTATGTATATGGTACATATATACGAGGTGTGTTCAGAAAATAACGGGAATTTTTAAATTTCGCGGGTTTGGAGAGTCCGATTGTCAATTGTTTTTTTTTTGTTATGTTGGTATACATGTCCCTGAAGTATGCTTAAATTTTCAGCTGTTTTCATTGTTTACTTTGTCTGTGGCAGCCGCTAAGGTTAGACGTGTTTTTATGAATCCGGCGATTTTTGTTTGTTTATAAAAAAATGGATCAAAGAATTTATATCAAATTTTGTGTGAAAGATTAAATAATGTGTGTGAAATGTTAACAAAGGCCTATGGTGAGTCTGCTATGAGTGAAACAAGAGTTTACGAGTGGTATAAGTGTTTCTAAGATGACGGACTCTCCAAACCCGCGAAATTTAAAAATTCCCGTTATTTTCAGAACATACCTCGTATAAAAAGGCATACATTACTCTACAGTGCTCAGTCGATAAATCATTACGGTTTCGTTTTTCCTTTTTCTCACTCGTGGAAGACATTTTCGCACGTAACTTTTCACAATGTACGCATGTAATCTCAAATAAATAATGACAGGTTGAAACTCAAACACAGCGCGAGACTGACTGTCCGTAGGGTGCAAGGGATAACCAGAGGGAGGAGAAGAATGATGCAACGCACACCCAACGTTATGTAGGTGTGGTGGGGTAAGCTTAGTCATGCGTAGGTCACGGTACAGAACGCTTCATCATCTCAGCTTGTCCGCAAATTGACATTCTACTTACTCGTAATTCCATTTACTGACGATTTTTATTAAATGTATATTTTTATAATGTTATATAGGATTGTTGTATAGTTGTAAGGTTAAAACTAGTTAGTATAGCAGACAATATAATTGTTAATGTTAATAGATTTATTTATCTACATATGTATATTTGCATAATAAAAGTTTTATATATTATTTTATTACTGTGTTCAAAATTCTCCATCCAAAACTAACTAATTAACCATCACGCCATTTCTCCGAAGGGGTAGGAAGACAGAAGAATGGACCGTCATACTTTTGGCATACTTCTCTCACTTTTCATTTATTTTGATAAAAATCACAAACATTACAGACATACAATTCCAGATCGTTTGCAATTACATTATAAAACAGAAACATTAAAAAAATTTAAGCTTAAGAATAAGAAAAAATCATAACATTGATATTGCATCCCTGAGGCAACTCAGACTATCACAAAATATGTCGACCTCCGAGGCGATCCGATTAAGCAATAAGATTGCCCTACCCACACTTTCTCAACATGCATACATCGTGTCTTGCACGCACGTCGATTTCTCCGACTCCTCACGTGGCCGACATTCAATATTTGATTTATATGATTGCCGCCACGTTTTCCATTTACATCGTTAACATATACTTTTATTACCATTCTTTGTTCATTCATTCTTTCCATGTGTGCAAACCATCTTAACTTTCTTTATTAAAAACGAAAAAGAAGTATAGTAAGTATATAAAAACACGCGGGTATATGACTGCAACATTGTGTCAAAATTTCAAAGCAATCAGTATTTTCCAAAATAAGAAGATGAAGTATGTAACAACGCTGTGTCAAAATTTCAAAGCAATTGGTAAATGATTAGACTGAGCCAGAACAGAGCTTGCAAATTGTGCAAATTTATTTTGAAAATCATAGTTCGGTTCGCCAAACTTATCGTGCACTACGTCCTTTTTACGGCCGACATAATCGTCCATCCGAGCAAGTTATTCGAAAGACCGTGGATCATTTTTGCACCACGTACACTCTAGTGGATAATACGCATCCACAAAGACAAAAATTGGACTTCACGATTGCGCTTCATTGGAGCTAGCCGTGGCGCTCATATGCCCGAAATCATATTTAAACCATAATGGAATAAAATTATCTATTAAATAAAGCCAATATCATTATTTTAATGTGTTTTTTTTCTTCATTTTGAATATGTATTGTATACCTCTAAAAAAACAGCCTATATAATATGAATTCGTTTTAATGCTGAAAACACAGACTCTGCTGATGCATTTGTGGCTGGTATAGTGACAATCAAACAGGCTAACTTTAATAATTCCAAAAGTACATCTTCAAGACTATTTTCATTAATAAATTCTGTAAGCTGAGAAACATTAAAGTCTTTCAATTCTGGAGAAGTGTATAGACGTATTAACTGTCTTTTTAATGCTAATTTGTCAAAATAACTGCCGTAATGTTGAACTAAAGATAAAAAATAATCATTCGACGAAATTGGCAGAGTGGTAAGAGCTCTGATTTCCACACTGAAGGTCCCGGGTTCGACTCCCGGCGATGGCAATGTGGTTGTCACACTCTCTTTGGTCCGGTGTAGAATCCAAGTGACAATAAAATGGTAATAGATTGACTACCTATCACATGTCACGAGAATCAATATAATAATAGCTAAAAAATTATGAAAGTGCGATAAATGCCATAGAAATGAGGTCACTGAGAATAATGTACGGGAAAACGATATATGATAGAAAACTGAACGAAGAAATGTAAGGCAGATGATTGCATCGTAAGTAAAATTAAAAAAGGATCCCTGAGATGGTTTGGATATATGGAACGAATGGACGAGAGAAGAATGGTTAAGGTGTTGTATAAATGAGTGGAAAGAGAAGCCATGGAAGACCAAGGAAAGCATGGCATCATTAAATTAATCAAATACTGAAAGGCGGCCACATTCGAAGTCAGAAAAATCAACGAGCGTACATGTTACGATGTATGAATGAGGAGGAAGCTAGAGAGGTATGTCGGTCCATCCTCTCTGCCTACCCCTCCTAGGAAACAGCGTGGTATCGGTCATAGATTATCGTTGTCAGGTCTTTATAACACAAATAATAACATTTCCTACCTTCAAATCTTTTTCTTCTTCTTCCTGACGCTATCCTAACTCGTCAGTGTTGACTGTTGGGGTCGGCTCTTCTCGATCTCAGGCTGTACTCCTCATGGTTCTGAGTATCGTCTTCACTCGAGCCATTTCTCCAATGCCGTCTCAAATCTATGTTACCAAGCCGCAATGTTAAGTTTATAACTCTGGGTCCATCGATCTGACAGCTGTCAAATGTCAGACAATTTTGGTAAAAATATCGCGAATTTTTCGAAATAAATAACAAACGTAAACATTTTTAACGATATTATTGCATTAGACATTATTATTATGAATTTTAAGCTTTCTGTGCTACAAATTTTGAAGTTAATATATAATGATTTTGAGGTTATATCGAAAGATTATTTTGAACATTATACATACCAAAGATGTACACAAACTAGATTATACAATTCAATGTGTGTTCAATATATTACTAGTACTTTTATAAAGTAAACATACTGAAGAAAATGCATATAAATACTTTACAAATGGCCCGGCACGGGGAGAAAGTAAAATTGACATACCGGCACTGCGGAAACACAAATGTAGTATGTTAAAATATTTGTAACACGTATATAAGGAATAATAATACGATCGTAGTCGTATTTTATATTTATTTCACATTTCACAATCGAAATAAAATACGAGATCACGGCACGAGACACATTCTAACGGCCTACAATAGCTCCATGTTGCAAATATTATCTATGTGATTACGGCCTGGTAAATACTTTCAAGACGGCATTGCATTTCTCTGCAAGACGCTATCGCACTGAATCATCCACGTGTTCCTAGGTCTTCCTCTGGATGTTTCACGAAGAAGATTCACAGACAAAGCTCTATATACTGTGTGGTCTGGTGGTCTCCGTTTTATATGCCCGTACCATCTCATCTGCCTTTCTTCAAGCTTAATATTTATATCAGCAACTCCCAGAGTACCCCGAATGCGTGAATTTTTATTTTGTCTCTCAGCGATACCCCAGCGGACCACAAAACCTTTCGAATTTCTGCCGTTTCCATTTGTCTAATGAAGCCGCTGTACAATGTCCAATACTCGGAGCCGTCATACAGTGGCGGTACTTCCATACTTAAAATTAAAAAAATATCCCTGAGATGGTTTGGACATATGGAACGAATGGATGAGAGTAGAATGGTTAAAAAGTTGTACACAAGCAGCGTGAGTGGAAAAAGAAGCCGAAGACGACCGAGGAAAACATGGCATCACCAAATTAATCAACTACTAAAAGGCGGCCTCATTTGAAGACTACAGGGGAAAAACAAGGAATGTCAGTAGAAGGTTAATTTGAATAAATTGAGAATAAAGCTAATCAAAGTCTATATATTTCTTAGCAATTAGCAATCGATTATCTGGCCGTAGTTGATGACACACATGGTTTTTGAATATGAAAAATATACTGTGGATAGATACGTACAAATGCCGCTAGATGGCATTATTACATTTATTTTGAATTTTAACTGACATTCCTAGTTTTTCCGCTGTAGTCTTCATTTGAAGTAGGAATAATCGACGTGCGTGCATGGTACGATATATGAATGCAGAGGAAGCCCGAGAGTTATGCCAGGACAGACCATTGTGACGATCCATCCTCTCTGCCTACCCCTCCGGGGAAATGGCGTGATGGTTAGTTAGTTAGTTAGTTATTATTATATTATGCAAGAACATGAGTTTGGTGATGTAGAAAATATTTTTTTATATAGATTTAAAATCAATTAATTTAGAAAGATAAAACTCTTTTAATCCGGAAAAATACATTATCGTGACCCTCTACTAATATTATGACACAAAAAAGTCGGACGGGCTTGCCTAACTGGTTGACCCTAGGCACGCCACTGCGTACATAATTTCCTACCTATAATATATAAAATCTAACGTCAAACGTTTTGCGACGTTTGTAAGACATTTTAAAGTTAAAATCTTTACTTTACGAGTATAATAATTGGTAATCCGGACATCATAAACACTGCGGATTGTAAACGTCGAAAAACCAATAAAACAGTAAAAAACCCACAATAAAAACATAAAGTCATTAAAACATTAAAACAAATTACAAGAATATATTTCAAATCAAATCAAATTAGTTTATTTTCTCAAAAGATATTACAAACAATAATTCGTCACCTGAGAGTAAGAGGGTTCCAACTAACAACATTTCACATTTAGTTTTTTTTTCCTGAAAAGGGTTCTTACTAACCTTATCTATACGTACAATTAAAAAAAACATGTAATAGTATCGTCATTTTGATGTTACGAAAAGAATCAAGTTCCATCTGATCATTCAAAACACACGATTCACTGAAGAAGGATTCATTTAAACTTAGAATTTTATTATTCCAACTGTTGCCAGACAAAATTTACACGTTTCTCGGTAAAAAAAATCTCTGGAAATTGGAATAAAACCCTTTTATTCCAAGATACACACCCGAAACCAACAAAACTTTGACTACACTTTTCTCAGCTTTTTACTTTTGTTAGTTGGAACCTTCTTACTCTCAGGTGACGAGTTATAGTTTGAGAATAGGTAAAACATAAAAAAAAATATAATACCAGGAACGCATGAGAGATGGTTCGACATTAGGAACACAAGATACTCTCCAAAGTCAAGAGTATTTGTCTTCTGAACGTACTTTCACGAATATGAAACACGTCGATCTCCGAAGCGATCATGTTCAGCAGTTTGATTGCTCTCCCCACCGGCATCACCAGAGGCAGGTTGGTTCTGTCGAAAATAACCATCTGGAACATAAAGATGGATAGCCTCCAAAATAACGGAGTTCTCAAAGAATCCCCTGATAAGTCTGAAGAGATGGGTAAGTGTGCACCCATCTCTTCTAATCTGCAAACTGTTGGTCCCCAGCATGCCCAAGAGGAATGCAGTGGGATAAAGCCACTTCCTCTATTTCTGGTTCCATTTACATCGTTAACATATAATTTTTTTACCATTCTTTCTTCATTCATTCTTTCCAATTGTCCAAACCATCTCAATGATCCTTTCATTATTTTGATTTTGACTTGCATACCTTATACATTCTCGACACCAAGACTTGTAATTCGTCCGCACTATCCGCAACGAGAACGGCATCGTCCGCGTAAAGCAGATAATTTACAGACAAATCACTCATCTTAGCACCAGCATTTATTTCCTTCAGAATTTATTAATGAAAGCGAAAACGGTCGTTCATAATGGAGTTCTGGTCCCATCACTAATGTATGGAAGCGAAGCATGGAACTGGCAGAAGAAGGATGAAAGCAGAATAAATGCGGTAGAGATGAGGTCCCTAAGACGTATGTGTGTTAGAACGATATACGACAGAATCTCAAATGCTGATATAAGAAAGGAATGTAGAGCGGAAGAAGGTATTATGAACAAAATTATGAAAGGATCGCTGCCATGGTTCGGACATATGGAACGCATGGATGGAAAGAATGGTTAATGATGTGAATGGAGTAGGGAGTCGAGGCAGACCGATGAAAACGTGGCACGATCAAATAAATCAAATATTGAATGTCGGCCACGTGATGAGTCAGAGAAATCGACGCGTGTGCATGATACGATGTATGAATGTTGAGGAATCGAGAGAAATATGTCAGGAAAGAAAAGTGTGGCAGTCCATTCTTTCTGCCTACCCCTTCGGAGAGACGGCGTAATGGTTAGTTAGTTAGTTAGTTAATAGTGTTTGTTTTATTAAAATTGGCAATACATTATTAGCAATGGATGTTTCTTCGAAGAATGTTTCTCCTAGAGAAATAAGGTCACAGGTGGATAGGGTTGCAGCGGTTGCAGGCTGCCTGAAAGATGTCATATGGAGAAACAAGGACATGAGGACTGAAAGCAAGGTACGCATCTATAAGACCTGTGTGCGATCAATCCTCACATATGGCATTGAATCGAGGGCAGACACTGTCAAGACAAAGAGCATGCTCAGGACAACCGAGATGAAAACACTCCGCGCTATAGCTGGCAAGACCCTACGTGATCGAGTTAGGAATACAGCAATCCGAGAAATCTGCGAGGTCGAAGATGTGGTCAGATGGGGACGTCAAAGACAGCGATACTGGCATTAACACGTAGAAAGGATGTGCTCAAATAGGATACCACACATAGCTCTCCATGGAACGCCAAACGGACAACGCCGACCAGGAAGACCCCCGAAACGGTGGAGAGAAAGCTGGAGTACAGTGTCTTAAGAGAACCCGCCTGAAAAAACAGACTCGTCTACCAAAAGTGAAGAAGAAGAAGAAGAAGAAGGATGTTTCTTCATGTTTTATCGTTGTGAACATTATTTGCGTACCGGCTTAAAATATAATTTATTCCGTATCAACGCAATAAAATATCTAATTCGGCGACCGTTTTTTTAAATATGTGCTAGTTGCTGTTTTATCTACCGCATTCAAGCGACGACAACGCCGTCAGAACATCAAAGTATTCCATTTTCGAATTGTTTTTTGTTTCCAACAGTCAACACCCTTCAAACTTTTAAACAAAAGTTTAAACCTTTGATATTTCGAAATGATTTACACAGATGAATTCTTGGACGCGCCTTGGGGAAAAGTTTGTGGTAAGTATGTCAAATTAGATAGATTGTGAAATCACTCTCACAATGAACTTTGATCAAACAAACCAACAAACCATCACGCCGTTTCCTCGCAGGGGTACTCAGAGAGAATGGACCTCCACACTACTCTATCCTGACAAACCTCTCTAGCTTCCTCCACATTTATACAACGAGTCATACACGCACTTCGATTCCTCCTACTTCTAACATGACCAACCTTTAAAATTTGATTAATTTGGTCATGCCATGTTTTTTTCTCGGTCTGCCTCAACTCCGTACTCCATTTACATCATTAACGTATACTTTCTTACTAACTAACTAACTAACCATCACGCCGTCTCCCCGAAAGGGTAGGCAGAAAGAATGGACTGTCACACTTTAACTGATGCGGCACTCCATCCTTCTCTTTTCGCCCCGCGGGAGACGCGGTGTGATGGGTTGCGAACCTCATCGTCACCAATAGGCATCTCCCAATATTCTATAAATGGTCTTTTATTTCTAAATATGATATACTTAATATCGTATACTTTCTTAACCATTCTTTCTCCATCCATGCAGCCGAACCATCGCAGCGATCCTTTAATAATTTTGTTCAAAATACCTTCTTCCGCTCTACATTCCTTTCTTATATCAGCATTTGAGATTCTGTCGTATATCATTCTATCACACATACGTCTTAGGGACCTCGTCTCTACCGCATTTATTCTGCTTTCATCCTTCTTCCGCCAGTTCCATACTTCGCTTCCATACATCAGGGATGGGACCAGAACTCCATTGTGAACGACCGTTTTCGCTTTCATTGATAAATTCTGAATGGAATAAATGCTGGTGCTAAGATGAGTGATTTGTCTGTAAATTGTCTGCTCTACGCGGACGATGCCATTCTCGTTGCGGATAGTGCGGACGAATTACAAGGTGAGAGAAAAAACAAAGGTCACTGACGTATGGCAATGGGCAGGTCATATAGCCAGAAGCTTAGATGAAAAATGGACAAGAAAACTGCTGACTTGGAGACCGTGGACGGCAGAGAAGTGCAGGGCGACCGCAACTACGGTGGAAGGATGATCTGAACAGACACGTCGGAATAACCTGGTTGCAGTCTGCACAAGACAGAGTGACATGGAAGCGAATGGTGGAGGCCTTTGTCCAGGAGTGGACGGGAATAGGCTGAGGAAGAAGGAGAAGAAGATATTTTATAATCTTAACATAATTTGAGCATCTTAACAGATATCTGAAAAGGTGTGCAATGAACGTGTTAGTGAAAATTCTCACCCTTTGGATTGTGACTTAATATTTTTGTTTTCAGTCGTGTGTGCGGGTGCCAAGACAGATAAACCAGTCCTGTTTGTGCACGGAAGGAACGATTCCGCGGGATGTTTCATCCCTTTAGCAGACAGGTATATCTTTTTGTACGATACATTATTATTTGCGGATGGAATACTGGGCCGTAGGGCGACAAGAAGAAGAGAGGCTACAAGATGCTGAGGTGGGCCGTCGGGGTTACGATGCTGCATAAAGCTACTAGGGTCATTCATAAAATAAGGTTCCCATATTTAAAAAAATATATACACCTTTATTGTTTTCCTTAGCATCATACATCATTTTAAAGCTTAAAACTTACTCTATTTTTCTACATAATCGCCGTTTCTGTCTAAACACTTTTGCAGACGATGCTCCAACTTTTGTATCCCAAAGTCATAAACTTCTGCCGCCATTCCTCTGAGAAATCGAATACCCTCTTCTTTGACTTCATCATCAGTTTGGAAGCGCATTCCACCCAAGTGTTCCTTTAATTTTGGGAATAAGTGGTAATCACTAGGGGCTAGGTCCGGACTGTAGGGTGGGTGGGGAAAAACAGTCCAGCCAAAATCTGTCAGCAGTTCTTGAATTTGATTTGAGACATGAGGTCGAGTGCTCAACACGTTTTTGCTAGTGGTTTTCTGTGAGCATTCGTGATACCCACCTCGCACACACCTATCGATAGCCTAATTTTTCAGTTAAAATTTTATGAATTGTGGTGTTGGAAGTCCCAGGAATACGAAGAGCAAGTTCGATAATGATACTCCTCCGATCCTCAAGCATTATGCTCTCAACTTCGCATCTGACGGAAACAGCGATAGGAAGCTCCATCTTCGATGGCTGCCAGGCCGACACTGAGGGGTGTAGCGTGGCGGGAGCGACAAGGATAGAGAATGGAGGAGTTGATGGGTCAGCCAGTGTTGCCAGATTTCTCCCAGCGCGCCGCTATCTTTATTGACAGCATAGGGAACCTTACTTTACGAATTACCCTCGTAGAAATGAAGTGTGGCTTTGTCTGATATTAATTATTAGGGGAGTAAATAAAAATAGTCTTGCAACTATACATTTACCGAGAAAACACATTGCTTCATTTAATATCTTAATTAAAAATTGATTTTTATTGTAAAGCTAGTGGATGGACTCCATTTTTTGTTAGTCCGTTTTCAGCATAAACACAGAGATCAGATGGTTTACCAACTCGTCACCTGTGAGTAAGAAGGTTCCAACTGTCAAAAGTAAAAAGCTGAGAAAAATTAAGTCAAAGTTTTGTTGGTTTCGGGTGTGTATCTTGGAATAAAAGGGTTCCATCTGAAGCAGATGAAACTCTTTTACCGAGAGGCGTGTAAATTTGCTGGCGATAGTTGGAATAATAAAGTTGTAAGTGTAAATGAACCCTTCTTCAGAGAATCGTGTGTTCTGAATGATCAGATTGAACTTGATTATTTTCGTAACATCAAAATGACGATACGATTAGATGTTTTTTTAATTGCACGTATACGAGTATAAGGTTGGTAAGAACCATTTTCACGAAAAAAAGCTGTTGAAATTTTGTTAGTTGGAACCCTCTTACTCTCAGGTGACGAACTCTCGAGTACCTACGTGACATATTTGCCCATGAGAAAAGCAGTCGTTTTTTAAATTCAAACCACAAACTTGCATAGATTGTCCTTGCGGTTTATTGATAGTCATAGCTAAGGCAAGGCGTGTTAGAAATTGAAGTCGTTTGAACTCGAACGCCATATCTGTCGGAATAAGCGGTATTCCTGGAAGTAGTACGTCTTCACCTTTATGAAGCTCAATCAAAATTGTTGCTTCGATTAGGTTTTTCATTTTTTTTTTAACTACAATCTTATATCATTACCAAACACAACTTTTTTTTTAAAGGAACATAGAAGTTCCCGCCACATACCCGAGGCTGTTATAGGGCGCAGCGGCGCCCTTTTATCAGCCTCGCTCGTACACTCCCTGGGCCTGTCCCCGGTCCATCCGGGACTTACATTTAAATACGGCAACAACAAGGGGGTGCTAGACCACATTTAATCTACCCCATCTTACTTCTATGCTCCGCTGTACTTTATTGAATAAATAAACATAATATATAATACATGAACATTTAAGGAACATTATATAAAAGCTAAAAAGAATGATACACCACAGGAATATACAGCGGGAAGAACAGGAAAGGCAGAGGAGACAAATGCAGGATGGGAAAAAAAATGTGGAGTACAGTTTTTGGCATGTAGGACAAAGGACGAGGCTTAGGAAGCATTTCATAATATTAAATAAATAAATAAAACCACTCCACAAATTATTGTAATGGCCAAGAGGGAGAGGAACGAGGCCCGTCACAGCGGGGCAACCTCCCTCTCCCATCTGGAAAACAGCGTTAGGCTCCCAGCAACAACACAAGTTAGGTATTACCTTGTGATTAATTATTCCAGGATGCCAAAGGGCTTCCGGATTATGATCCTGGAGTTGCCCGGCTGCGGCAAGTCCGCCTCACTCCCGGCTGGCCTGACGATCTGCATCTACGACTTCGTTTGCGTCATGAGGTTCGTCGTGGACCAATACAACCTTCAACAGTTCTCTTTCGTCGGACACTCCTTGGGGACTCAGGTCGGTGAGTATCTACTTCCATAAAATGTCCCCACAAGGCGAGATACTTTATAAATTATCCAATTTATTATTATTATATTAAAGTGTATAACTTAAAATTAATTGTCTTATATAATAATTATAACACTATTTAAACTATTTACTTATTTTTAAAATTTACACTACATTCAAGCCGCCTTTTTTTTAATGTCTCCGTAGTTGCATGTTTTTTTTTTTTGTAATTGTCCATTGTCATTTTTTGTGGGTCGTTTATAGTTTTGTTTATTAGGTTATATAGTTTGGGTCCAAGATAGTAGAAATGTCTTTGCGCATAAGAAGTTTTAGTTTTTTGTACAGAATGGTTATGTTTGTTGCGTGTGTTGTACGTTTGTTGTCCTTTTATGTCTGTCGGTGTCCTTGTGGTAGTGCACGACTAAATGTCTTATATATAGTTGTATTATGTCCGGTACTTGAAATTCATCGTATAGTTGGTCTGAGGGGTAACGATATGGTTTTTTTGGTGATGACTCTAATTATTGTCTTTTGGGCTACAATGACTGGGTTTCTTTCTTCGATGGCCCTACAGCCCATATCGAGCCTTAGCCTCCAGTATTCTTCGCCTCCAACTCCTCCTGTCCTCCGCTTCGACCCTCCAATCTGACACTCTTAACAATCTTGTTCCATCTCTCCCAACTTCATCCTCCCATCGCAGCCTTGGTCGTCCAATTGGTCTTCTACCACCTGGGTGCCACTCCAGCAATCTTTTTGGGGTTCGCGATGACGGCATCCTCTGCACGTGACCGGCCCATCTCAGTCTATTCAGTCTGACCTGTGTGGAGAGACTGGGAGCTTTGTAAATATTGTACAGCTCGTCATTATGCCGCACTCTCCAGCCTTCACCGTCATTCACAGGCCCCAGAATTCTGCGCAGCACCCTTCTCTCAAAAGTATCCAGTCGCTCTGCAGATTTCGCTGTCATTGTCCACGCCTCACACCCATAGGTCACTACTGTTCGGATGATTGTTTTATACAGGGTGATTTTGGTTTTCCAGTGTACGTTTCTTGATTTGAGCGCTGGTAGTAGAGAGAAGAATGTTTTGTTACCAATTGTGATTCTTCTTTCGATTTCCTTGTGATCTTCGTTTTCTTTTGTTATAGACGAGCCCAGGTAAGTGAAGTCCTCCACCATCTTAAAGTTGTATCTGTCCTTGAATCTGATGGTTCGCCTTGAGTTATGGGTGGGTGATTACAATGACTGGGTTAAGTGTAGTTATTGTAGTTCCTCCCCATCGTATTAAACCGTAGTTTAGGATGGATTGGACGAATGCAGAGTATACTGTTTTAAGTGTGGCTGACGGTAATATATTTCTATACCCATGTTTCCGAAAGCTGCCCTGTGAATCATCATAAATAATATTAATAACGTGTCTCTAAAATAACATTCCCGCAGGTCTGACGTACAACATTCTGTATCCAAACAAGATCGACTGCCTCGTTTCCCTGGACTCCCTGGCCTACTTCCCCGTGGGGCCCAAAGACTTCGGCAGCTGGTTCCACGAAGGCTACGGGAAATTCTATGATCCGAAGAACTACGCCATGTTCACGTCAACGCCGGACCAGGGGCCCCTCTACACATATGACCAGGTTTTTATTCAACTATTTATCAAATACACTCTCCAACTAACTAGATATCATTTCATGATTTAATTGTATCTCAATAGAGACGTAGATGCAAATTGGAAACAGAATATGGTTGATCGAGGTGTTTACAGGACTTATGACTTGTCATTGGTTGGGTTAAGTGCACTTCTTCTTCTTCTTCTTCTTCTTCAGCCGTCTCTCCACTGCTGGATGTAGGCCTCTTCTAATTTCTTCCATTTTTCTCTTCTTTGGGCTTCTCTTATCCACCTGCTACCCGCGACAGGGACAATATCATCGGCCCAACGTTTCTGAGGCCGGCCTATTCCTCTTTTCATGTCCCATGGTCTCCATCCTAGGACTCTGGGTGCCCATCTGTCTGTTCCCTGTCTGGCAACATGACCTGCCCATTGCCACTTTAGCCTGGCAATACGATCCACCACGTCGACAACCTTTGTTAAGTGCACACTTTATGTAATTACAACATTCCCCATTCCACCTTTCTTATGACCATGTCTGCCAAATTTTTGGAAGTTGTATATATGTTAAAGTCCAACACCAGAATTCACATGTCAGTTTCAATGGGCCATCTATGAAGATTTTGATTATATATGTTAATCTCTAAGATTAATCTATACAATCTACATACTAACGCCATCTATGAAGATTTATGTTTATTAAGCATTAAGCAGAACATCTTTTTAACACAATGTGAAAGGCTACCCCGCCATTAGCGCATTGTTAGAAGCCGACTGAAAATTCTGATGTTGGACTTTAACATATACACAACTTCCAAAATTTGTCAGACATGGTCATAAGAAAGGTGGAATGGGGAATGTTGTAATTACATAAAATGTGCACTTAACCCAACCAATGACAGGTCATAAGTCCTGTAAACAACTTGATCAACCATATTCAGTTTTCAATTTGCATCTTCGTCTCTATTGAGATACAATTAAATCATGAATTGATAACCCGCAATGGGTGAAATCCAGTATTCGTATACAAGTACATGTATACATTCAAAAAATAAAAAAAACTAGATATCACCTTGTCTCAACGAAGGGGTATTTATTTATTTATTGTATCTTCAACACAAAAGAGACATAACAAACGAAAAATATTTAGACGACCCATTTGGACACAAAACTGTAAACAAAAATACAATATCGATACGAAACAGAGAGATAACATACTAGTATCTCAAAATGATCCTAAATAAGTCGACGTCAGTGAGATTAGATTCAAGACGATTAAGTTCTAGATGATTAAACTCAAGACCATTAAATTCAAGACGATTAAGTTCAACATTATTAAGTTCAAGACCATTAAATTCAAGACGATTAAGTTCAAGACAATTAAATTCAAGACGATTCAGTTCTAGACGATTAAATTCAAGACGATTAAGTTCAACACGATTAAGTTCAAGACCATTAAATTTAAGACGATTAAATTCAAGACGATTATTAAGTTCAAGACGATTAAGTTCAAGACAATTAAATTCAAGACGATTCAGTTCTAGACGATTAAATTCAAGACGATTAAGTTCTAGACGATTAAACTCAAGACCATTAAATTCAAGACGATTAAGTTCTACATTATTAAGTTCAAGACCATTTAATTCAAGACGATTAAGTTCAAGACAATTAAATTCAAGACGATTCAGTTCTAGACGATTAAATTCAAGACGATTAAGTTCAACACGATTAAGTTCAAGACCATTAAATTCAAGACGGTTAAATTGAAGACGATTAAATTCAAGACGATTAAGTTCTAGACGATTAAACTCAAGACCATTAAATTCAAGACGGTTAAATTCAAGACGATTAAATTCAAGACGATTAAGTCCTAGACGATTAAACTCAAGACCATTAAATTCAAGACGATTAAGTTCAACATTATTAAGTTCAAGACCATTAAATTCAAGACGATTAAATTCAAGACGATTAAGTTCAAGACGATTAAGTTCAACACGATTAAGTTCAAGACCATTAAATTCAAGACGATTAAATTCAAGACGATTAAGTTCAAGACGATTAAGTTCAAAACGATTAAATTCAAGACGATTAAGTTCAAAACGATTCAAATCAAGACGATGGAAGTTCTATACGATTTAATTCAAGACGATTAATTCAAGACCATTAAATTCAAGACGATTAAGTTCAAGACGATTAAATTTAAGGCGGTTAAAATCATGTGGATTAAATTCTAAACGATTAAATTCAAGACGATTAAAATCAGGACTATTAAATTCCAGACAATTAAATTCACGTCGATTAAAATCAAGACGATTGAATTCAACAAATTGAAATTCTCGGATTTAAACATTTTTAGTGCGAGAGAGACAGTTTTCATAAAAAAATCTAGAAAGAATGAACCACCACACCTTTTATTATTTTATTCGTAACACTTTCATTCGCACTGCATTCACTTGTTATATTTGCATTAGACACTCTAGATGTTCTACACATTTGTATAAGATATCTCATTTCTACTGGATTTATTCTACGTTTGGTTATGCAATTGTTCAGGCTCTGGAGAGGGTCAGGGTCAGTCGAGACCTGACAGAGGATGCAGGAAGGGCCGTGCTAGCGAGGGCACTGCTGCCCACTAACTTCACCTTGGGGAAGGAGAGTCTCTTCAGGTGAATAGCATCCTTTGTAATTTAGATAGGTTAAAAATCTTCTTAATAAAAATAAAATGAAATCACTCTACTGCAATGATAACGTAAACTAGAAACTCCGACAGAGAATGATCAAATGCTATGTGTGGTATGTTTTATTGTACAGATGTGAAACGTGGACCTTGAAAGTAAACTCAATGAACAGACTAGAAGCATTTCAAATGTGGCTCCATCGCCGAATGCTCAGAGTTCCCTGGACAGACATGGTACCGCTGCCCGCGCGGCGTATTTTCGCGCGCAAAATTGACTTTCTTGTGATTATTCGTTAAAAAAACATTTAATTTCACGTTTTAATAAGATTTTGACTGTTTTAAATTTTTTTTCTATAAAATAATCCTTGCAAATTCACATAACCTAAAATGGCGGGAACTTGGCGTGAAACGTCATGCAGAGGAGCGATTAGAGTACAAGCCCCACTTCATTGCGAAACTGTCAAAGGATCTAAAGACTGTACTGTGTGCAGTAACAGAAAGATTCCAGGGGGAAGACGGGAAACAGTGTGGTTTTGTGAGACCTGTTCCAGAAAACCTGGTTTTCCATCCTGGAGATTGTTTTAAAAAAAGTACCATACTATGCAAAACTATAAGAAGTCCATAATGTTTTTTGTAAATATTTTTTTATTTGAAGAATAAATCATTACAAATGATTTTTTTTTAACTACCTATCAATAAAAATATTTTGACATTATTTAAATTAGAGTTGGCTGACAAACAATATCAAAAAATACTTGAGTGGTAAGGATTCATTTTATTTATCACGCATCCATCTGCCTTACATTCCTTTCATACTTCATCATTAGATATTTTATCATACATTGTTTTTCCGCGCATCCTTCTTAGTGACCTCATTTCTACGGCATTTATCCTACTTGAATCCTTCTTCTGCAAACTCCAAGCTTCACTTCTATACATAAGAGTCACCGAAACTACACCGCGCGCGCTAGTCTTATCATGTCGGCCGCCAGCCGACAACTGAGTTGTAGCGTACATATAGCGATGTCGGCTGACATTCGACAAAGGAGTGGTGAGGGTTAATACTTTCTTCCATCTTACGTTCCTTCCTGAAATCGTTTTCAGACTATGTTGGGAGCAGCGTCACAAGGCGATCCCGGTGCCCACCTTCTCGGAGGAGTACCAGATGGGGCTCTACGGGAAGACGAGCATCCGGCATCTGATCGTCTTCGCCAACCAGTCGGCTGATGCCTACCTCCAGGTGACGCGGCCCGTCGTGCTGGAAGAGCACTGCCGCAACAACCCCAACTTCCGCGCCACCCTCGTCGAAGGCAACCACGATGCCCACATCAATTCCCCTTCGGCGGTTATAAAAAAGGTCGCGCCTTTCTTGATGGGCTCCTCGGGAGACCTGACCGAGACGAGACAAGTATTAAAGACTTTCATGGATGTCCATAACAAGCGATATTCGAATGTCAGGCTATCGTCGAAATTGTAAAATAATCGGATTAATTCAAGAATTAATTGTATCTCAATAGAGACGAAGATGCAAATTAGAAACGATATGGTTGATCGAGGTGTTTACAGGACTTATGACCTGTCATTGGTTGGATTGAGCGCACGCTTTATGTAATACAACATTCCCCATTCCACCTTTTTTCTTATGACCACCATGTCTGACAAATTTTTGGAAGTTGTATATACGTTAATCTGTAACACCACC
Source organism: Lepidostoma basale (assembly GCA_022606425.2). Lineage (NCBI taxonomy): Eukaryota > Metazoa > Arthropoda > Insecta > Trichoptera > Lepidostomatidae > Lepidostoma > Lepidostoma basale. Next base: position 186,600 of record JAHDVF020000844.1, on the reverse strand, counting down.
CCTTGCATGGTAGTTTATTCAATCTACACACTATGAAGATTGTATTTTAAGCATTAAGCAGAAGATCTTTTTAACGCAATGTGAAAGGCTACCGCCATTAGCGCATTGCTAGAAACCGCCTGGAGATGTCACTTCAATCTATATGCTATAATTTTGACCAGTTTTTGTTTTTACAACATTTTGAATGTATACAAGTACTTGTGTACAAATACTGGATACGTGCGCTTAACCCAACCAATGACAGGTCATAAGTCCTGTAAACACCTCGATCAACCATATTCTGTTTCCAATTTGCATCTTCGTCTCTATTGAGATACAATTAATCCTTGAATTGATAACCCGCAATGGGTAAAATCCTGTATTCGTCTACAAATATTTATATACATTCAAAATGTTGTAATCTGATTAACCCTTTGTAATCCGTTGTCGCCGCCACGGCGACATAATAAACATTTTAACAACTCCGATGGCGCCGCAACGGTGACATAAACAATAGGTATACATTTTATGGTTTAAAAAATAAAAGTATCATTTTACAGGTATACAATTTTTTTTTTTTTTATGTACACAACAGGTCGTTTCGACCCAATTACTGTATACATTTTTTTTTATATTTTAGCTATTATATTGATTCTTGTGACATGTGATAGGTAGCCAATCTATCGCCATTTTATTGTCACGTGAATTCTACACCAGACCAAAGACAGTGTGACAATCACACTGCCATCGCCGGGAATCGAACCCAGGACCTTCGGCATGGAAGTCAAAGATCGTAACCACTCTGCCACGAAGGTCGTCATGTAAAATGCTGTATTCAGTTGTATACAGTACTTCCTGGCGATAGGTTGTGCTTTTTGCTCTGTTTTTAATTCATGACAATAACTAAGCATTAATTTTAATTGAATAATTTTTACTTCCCTTTAAATATGGAAGAGAATTTTGAATTCAATGATAGTGAAGACGAGTTTGTTTTCGTGCATTGTGACATTTCGTTATGAGAAAAGGTCTCAAAAGGGACTGTGTGATCTGCTCGAAAAGGGCAGTAAAAGGTGGCAGATGGAAAACCAGGGAGTACTGTGACACATGTCCTAACAAGCCACATATGCATTTGGGAGACTGCTTTCTCAAATACCACATGTTAAAAAATTATAAAGATTAGAATATGCTTTTTTATTTTATTAACAATCTTATATGATAATAAATATAATATACTCAAAAGAGCGACTAATTTCATATCTGACCACGCAAAGAATCAAAAAAGCCACTAATTTGCATCTTATCACGCCAAGCGAATATAGACTCTAAAGATACGACTCAGGTGATACAAACATGAAGGTCTATACTCGCTCGCACTACGAAAATTTATAAATTTACAAAGTTAATTAGAGCTCGATTAATAACAAAAATATGCCTATGACCACCGCCGTCTATCTATTAATGAAGTGTATCAATTTGAAAACGATCTGCTCAGGAATAACCCCGGAATCAGTCCACACACAGAGCGAAACTGCCTTTTATTTATATAGATAGATAGAAGATAGATATTTCTCAACATAGCTACATCTTTTTATTTACTACCTTAACAAAAGGAATATTTTTCTAATTTTCCAAAAATATTGTAATTTTTCCTCATATCTAGTTCCACTAAGGTACATGCTGCTGACTGTAGGCCGAACGCAACATCAGATGAGAGTAGTGATGTCAGGAGTTCCACTAAAGAACACCAAGGAGTTTGTCTACCTCGGGAGCAAAATAACATGGGACGGTCGGTCTAAGAGCGAGGTCGACAGCCGTACACATCAGGCTAGGCTTGCATTTAATAAAAGGTCGAAAATAATAGAATCAAATATTATAGACCTAAAACTGAGAATACTCCTCATCAAAACCTATGTATGGAGTATCTTGATGTACGGCTGCGAGACATGGTGCCTATCCGAAAGAGATAAACGGAGACTAGAGACTTTTGAGATGTGGTCCTATAGAAGACTATTAGGAATTTCCTGGAGAGACCACATTACAAATAAGGAGGTTCTCCAAAGAATCGAAGGAGGAAGGCACCTGCTCAGGACCTTGTCCGAAAGGCGTGCAAGATGGATCGGCCATGTAATACGACAAGAAGGCCTCTTGCATGCCATAATATAAAGGGAGACAAACTCTAGAGAGTACCTGAGAGTACCTGGAGGACCTGTTGGTGGACGTGCGCTGCTCATCTTATGCAGATTTCAAAAGAGCCGCACAAGACAGGGAAGAATGGAAGAGAAGAATAGAGGAAATTGCTGCAAACCAATCCCAGAATTGAAACCTTATAATTCACTTCTTATACTTGCATTTGATACTCTTCTTCTTCTCAATGATGAAAGGGTCATTAAGATGGTTTGGACACATGAAAAGAATAAGTGAAGAAGGTCCTCGTATATATAAACCGATGAATGCCGATGAAAACTTGGCACGATCAAATATTAAATGTCCGTCACGTGAGGAGTCTAAGAAATCAACAGACGCGTGCATGACACGACGTATGAATGTAGAGGAAGCGGGAGACGTATGTCAGGACAGAACAGTGTGGTGGTTATTTAGCAGTGGCGGTACTCCCATAGAAGCCCAGAAGCCCGGCCTGCGTATATCCTTGGCTCTATCCAACGGCATTTCTCTTGGGTATGCCCTCGAACTGAGGAGGGAAGAATTAATGTCAACTCATTTTTTCAAACTGATTCGGGGCTCTATTGAGAACCCTTAAGTTCTGGAGCAAATAGGTATTTTTGTTCCTGATATAGGAGCAAATAGGTCTTTTGGTTGTTTTTGAACCTGCGACAGCGCCGACATCAATTGTTCTTTGCTCCGTCACACAGAACCAACCTGCCTTCGGCGATGCCAATAGGAAGAGCAATTCGGACGTTGAATCGAATCGTTTCGGATTTGGACATTTTCTGTGTCAGTGAGGCAGTAGGTATACATAAAAAAAAAATTACAAATTCTGGAAAGAGTACTGCCTCACTGACGTCGACATATTTGGATTCCTTCTGATATGTATGATTTTTTGGTTTCATGTTGTTTTAATTTGTCTTTGTAACACCGTTTTGTATCCAAATGAGTGGCCTAAATGTTTTTCGTTTGTTATGTCTCTGTCTAAAACCCCCAAATCTAGTAACCACACCCCCACATAAACCAACACCCCACCAAATCACCTTCCAACAATGTTCCCATCAGACGTAAGAGGAATAGCCACAAGAGTTGAACCTCTAAGCCTGAAGAGGATTTTATTCAAATATTATTACGCAAGCCGGGCTTCTGGGCTTCTATGGGAGTAACGCAGCGGTTAGTAAGTTAGTTATTGGTTTAAATATAAAACAAGAAAAATATATAAAAAATAGTTTATTGCAACATGTGTTATGTGGATATGGTGGCATCATCAGGGTGAAGTTTAAACTAAACTACACAACCCTTTGTGTATATCACCAATTGGGATCTATAACTATTTTTTGATACTTGGCACCTTTGTTATGATCAGTCATCAATTATAAATAACAATATATAATTTTAATTTATAACAGTCTTGAAATTTAATTGTATCTCAATAGAGACGAAGATGCAAACTAGAAACTGAATATGGTTGATCAAGGTGTTTACAGGACTTATGACCTGTCATTGGTTGGGTTAAGCGCACGCTTTATGTAATTACAACATTCCCCATTCCACCTTTGTTTATGATCATGCATGACAAATTTTTGGAAGTTGTATATATGCTCCAAATCTATACTTATCTTCACATGTCAGTTTCAATTGGCCATCTATGTAGATTTGATTACACATGTTAATCTTTTTAAGATCAACCTATACAATCCACCCACTAACGCCATCTATGGAGATTGATTTTTAGCATTTAGCAAACTACTTTATTAACACAATGTGAAGGCTATCGCCATTAGCGCATTGTTTAGAAGCTGCCTGGAGATGCTCTTCGTCTCTATTGAGATACAATTAAATTTCATGAATTAATCACCCACCATGGGTGAAAATCCAGGATTCGTGTACAAGTATACATTCACAAAAAATATTTATAACAGTCTTATTTATAAAATAAAATAAAATCTATATTAAGTATGACCTTGTGATTAACGTGTCAAAGTCTAAAGTTATGGTATTTGAAAAGGAAGAATGTATGACGGATTGTGACATAAGTGTAAACGGTGAGAAATTAGATCTTCTTTTCAAAGTGTACTGTCATTTCCCTCCGACTTTGACGATCACTCTGGTAAACTCTTCCCTATCCTGCGCTGTCCGGAATAGCTCCTCCACGGTTCCGATTCCCGTCCATTCCCTCACATTGCGCAGCCAAAGAATGAACGTTATGATATTATAAAATAGCGACACGTCTCATCTTACTCCATATGATAATGTCCTAGTAAGGCGAATCATCACACTTTTTTTTGTAATATCATAAAACTTTACGAAAACATAGGCTTTCATCACTTTTTAAGAACTGAAAGAATAAATAAATCTTACGCATATTTTATTATTCCAAGAAAATTGTATGATGTATAATTATGATTATAAGGAATGATATTTAAAAAAAAAATTTAACAGGTAGACCAATTCAGATATCTCAGAAGTGAAGTAACCAGCTCTAATGACATCCCCAGAGAAGTAAGGTCACAGGTAGATAAGGCTGCAGCGGTTGCAAGCTGCCTGAAAGATGTCATATGGAGAAACAAGGACATGAGGTACGCATTTATAAGACCTGTGTGCGACCAATCCTCACATATGGCATTGAATCGAGGGCAGACACTGTCAAGACAAAGAGCATACTCAGGACAACCGAGATGAAAACACTCCGCGCTATAGCTGGCAAAACCCCACGTGATCGAGTTAGGAATACAACAATCCGAGAAATCTGCAATGTCGAAGATGTGGTCAGATGGGGACGTCAAAGACGGCGATACTGGCATCAACATGTAGAAAGAATGAGCTCAAATAGGATACCACACATAGCTCTCCATGGAACGCTAAACGGACAACGCCGACCAGGAAGACCCCCGAAACGGTGGAGAGAAAGCTGGAGTTCAGCGTCTCAAGAGGACCCGCCTGAAATAACAGACTCCTGAGTCTATCAAAAGTGAAGAAGAAGTATTCAAATAGCTATTTTCCTTAACATAAGTGCATTATGTGATGTAGTTGCACTTATCATATGTATTGTTGAAGAATTGAGGTAAAAGCTTACTATTTAAAATGCATTGAATTGATTTACTAAGCATAAATGCATCAAGTAGGGTAGTTGATGCGTTTATGACTAGTTATTATGGTCTAAAAGTATTAGAGGCTGCTAGCGATAAGTTTTTTTTTTTAATTATATGTACACTTTATTTTATTTTTATGTATGTTTGTATTTTTTAGTATTCTTAACCCTTTTCTCTTTGTTTTGGTACAACTTTCATGTTGGTATCTTATCTAGTTCCTGAGATACAAGCAAAATAAAATGTTTAAACGCATTTTTCTCGTAAAGCGTCAAGCTCTATGAAATGCGTTTATCTTAAGTGCGGCAGCATTGCTGTTCAGAGCCACAGTCAACAAGGTGGAAATAGTCCTGATTCATCGTCGATTATGGGCAAGAATATAAATTATTATATGCAAGAAACATAAAGCCAAAAATAGCTCTTCACAAATAATATCTAATCCACGTGTTCCCTTAACCACGTGCAGAAACAAATTGGTTCAAACCTAAACTTTCTAAATAATAGCGTAATTCCTGGTCCACCTAATAATTATATCATATGAAGACTACAGGGGGTGTGAGGCGTGGACAATGACAGCAAAATCTGCAGAGCGACTGGATACTTTTGAGAGAAGGGTGCTGCGCAGAATTCTGAGGCCTGTGAATGACGGTGAAGGCTGGAGAGTGCGGCATAATGACGAGCTGTACAATATTTACAAAGCTCCCAGTCTCTCCACACAGGTCAGACTGAATAGACTGAGATGGGCCGGTCACGTGCAGAGGATGCCGTCATCGCGAACCCCCAAAAGATTGCTGGAGTGGCACCCAGGTGGTAGAAGACCAATTGGACGACCAAGGCTGCGATGGGAGGATGAAGTTGGAGAGATGGAACAAGATTGTTAAGAGTGTCAGATTGGAGGGTCGAAGCGGAGGACAGGAGGAGTTGGAGGCGAAGAATACTGGAGGCTAAGGCTCGATATGGGCTGTAGGGCCATCGAAGAAGAAGAAGAAGAAGACTACAGGGGAAAAACAAGGAATGTCAGTAGAAGGTTAATTTGAATATTGAGAATAAAGCTAATCAGAGTCTATATATTTCTTAGCAAATAGCAATCGATTATCTGGCCATAGTCGATGACACACATGATTTTTGAATATGAAAATTTTACTGTGGATCTTCTTCTTCTTCAGCCGTCTCTCCACTGCTGGATGTAGGCCTCTTCTAATTTCTTCCATTTTTCTCTTCTTTGGGCTTCTCTTATCCACCTGCTACCCGCGACAGGGACAATATCATCGGCCCAACGTTTCTGAGGCCGGCCTATTCCTCTTTTCATGTCCCATGGTCTCCATCCCAGGACTCTGGGTGCCCATCTGTCTGTTCCCTGTCTGGCAACATGACCTGCCCATTGCCACTTTAGCCTGGCAATACGATCCACCACGTCGACAACCTTTGTCCGGCGTCTGATTTCTTCATTTCTGATTCTATCTCTCAGACTTATGCCTAACATTTGTCTCTCCATAGATCGCTGTGTACATTTTAATTTATATATGGTCCTCGCAGTTAAGGTGATAGTTTCCAGACCATATGTAAGCACAGGGAGGATACATGTTTCAAACACTTTTCTTTTTAAATTCATGGGAATATCCTTGTTTTTAAGGATATGATTGAGTTTCCCAAAGGCTGCCCAACCTAGTCCAATTATTCTGGGTACTTCCGATTTTCCTTCCCTAATTTGATCTTATGTCCAAGATAAATATACTCTTCAACAGGTTCTTATTATCGATTGTGATACTGCTGTTGGATGGACTCATGATTTTGGTTTTATTTATGTTCATCTGTAGACCAACTTTCAGGGAGGCATCGTGGAGCTCTTTTATCATGGTATGAAGTTCTTCCAGATCATCACTGATGAGTACTGTGTCATTTGCGAAGCGGAGGTGACTCAGATATGTTCCGTTAATTTTTATCCCTTTATGTTCCCAGTTTAATGTTTTAAAGATACTTTCTAGAACTAACGTAAAAAGTTTAGGTGAGATGGTATCGCCTTGTCTTACACCTCTCTTGATATTGATTTTCCCCGTTTTTGTGTCCTCGTCAATCCTTACATCCATTGTAGCGTGGTCATAGATAAATTTGATCAGCCTTGAGTATCTGGAGTCAATTCTTGCTTCATTTAGCGCATTTATTATTCCCCACTGTTCTACAGAGTCAAAGGCTTTTTTGTAGTCAATGAATGCAAGATGAATTTTAATATTATATTCTGTGACTTTCTCAATTAGCAATCGTAGAGTTTGGATGTGGTCTGTGGTTCCAAACCCTTTTCTAAAACCAGCTTGTTCTATTGGTTGGTAAAAATCTAGTTTAGGTGTTAAACGGTTCGTCATAATTTTAGTAAGAAGTTTGTATAGGTGGGATAACAGACTTATTGGTCGGTAGTTTTCTAGGTTCTAATAATATAACTTCAGCGTTTCTCCACTTTTCGGGTATGGCCTCCTGTTCTAGGCACTTGTTAAGGAGTATTTTTGATTTCTTCTCCCCCCAACTTGAACATATCGCTTGTCACTTGATCTTCTCCTGCACTGCAGTTATTACGGAATATATTTAAGTGCATTCATTTGATTCTATTTCCGGCATCTCTTCGGATCCAGCATTTAAAACAGTTTCATCATTTTCTCTGTTTTGTGCAATTGATCTATATAATTCTGAATAAAACTCTTGTACCGCGTTCACTATCATATCTTTATCATTTATTGTATCTCCATTTCTATTTTTTAATTTAATTATATTTGATTTGCCAGAATAATAATTGTTTGATCTAAGTACTTTCATATTTTTATTTGATTCTATTGTGCTCATGATAAGGCTTGTGTTGTATCTTCTAATATCTTTCCTCACTTCTTTTCTTATAGTTTTATTAAGAGTTTTATATTCATTTGAATCTCTGTCAATTTGTCTCTTCTCTTCTATAAGTTTTAGTGTACTTGAGGATAACTTTTGATTTTTTCCTTTCTGTCTGAAGGATATTATCTTCACAGCTGTTTGAACACTCGTTGTAATTTTCTCTGTAAGATCGTTAATTTCCATGTTCTGAAGGTCTATAGTGGCTCCCAGCTTGCGTTTTAGAGTGTTTTCAAATTCTGGTTGATGTGCGGTGATTATTTCGGTTGTGGGTACTTTCTTGGGTTTTTTGTGGACCATGTTATATCTTTCAGCCTTTGTGTTTATTTTGAAAGAAGCTCTCACCAATCTGTGATCACTTCCCGTGTCAAATTGATTTATTACTGTTACATCTTTACAGTATTTCAAGTTGTTTGTGATAATATAGTCTATCTCATTTTTCGTTTTACCGTCAGGGCTTTTCCATGTCCATTTTCTTTGTTTTTTCTTTTTGTAGAATGTATTTGTGCAATACAGTTTTTCACATTGTAGATAATCTAATAGCGTTTCCCCTCTTTCATTTCTTTTACCTAAACCGAACATTCCAATATATTCTGGGTCTCCCAGTTTTTTCTCTCCTATTTTCGCATTAAAGTCTCCGGTTAAAATAATCAATTGTGTTATTTCCAGTATTTTTGCCTTTGTAATATCTTCGTAGAACTTTTCAATTTCTTCGTCCTGTATAATTTGAATTGTGAATCTCTTATTTATTTTTAGTATTATATATATAACTCTATCTGATATGCTATTCATCTTTGTTACTCTATTTCTAAGATTTTTATGTACCATTATAGCAGTATGCTAGTATGACGATGACTGTATGTTGTTCCGGTATAACAAGTGACCCGATGGAAGAGTGACAGCTTCTTCTCCTTTTAGTCTTGTTTCAGAGATTCCCAGGACATCCCAATTTATGTTTTCTAGTTCTTTTTCCAGTCTTATTTTATCTTCCTCCCGTCTCATGGTTCTAATGTTGTATGTCGCTACTTTGATTTCTGTACTTTTTTTTTTGAGCTTCGAGTTTTTGCCTCCCCCAGAATCCTTGAGGCTGACCGTTCTTGTGTCGGTGTGAGATTCTGAGCTATGAGCTCTACTCACCTGGGGTATTTTTGTTTTAAAAGTCGAGTTCATGGTTTTGTTATTTAGAAGGTTTTTGGCATTAAAACACCACGCTTGCCAAACGTGTTGGTGAGTTTTAAATTCAGCCGCCCTTAACATAGGGAACAGACGCTGTTTGTAGCCGTCCCTAACATGGGAAACAGACGCTACGTATAGCCGCCCATTCTGGGTCATGTGCCTGTTGGTCCGCGAGAGGTATTTTATTTCCCTCCTACCCTGCATATCTGCCGAGTGTTCCCCTATCCGCCACCAGGCTCCGCGAAGGATGGATAGATTACTGTGGATAGATATGTACAAATGCCGCTAGATGGCATTATTACATTTATTTTGAATTTTAACTGACATTCCTTGGTTTTCCCCTGTAGTCTTCATATAATAAGCTGAATGTTGCCAGAGATGCAATAATTAATATCAATACATATATTTCTAAATTCACATTTAAAAAAAAAAATCTGTCACTTTGATATTGCCCTAGCAATAAAAAAATATGTCTGGCGTAATAACTACTCGTATAATAAATTGTCCAGAAAAGGCTCGGAAACTATGATCTAAACCAGCGGCTATCAAATTGTACTCCGCGGAGCCCTGGGGCTCCACAAGGCTTCTGGGAGGGCTCCGCTGCGACAAGCAGCATAACAATGCTACAATAAGAATATACAAGAATATATTTCAAATCAAATCAAATTAGTTTATTTTCTCAAAAGATATTACAAACAATAATTCGTCACCTGAGAGTAAGAGGGTTCCAACTAACAACATTTCTCATTTGGTTTTTTTTTCCTGAAAAGGGTTCTTACTAACCTTATCTATACGTACAATTAAAAAAAACATGTAATAGTATCGTCATTTTGATACGAAAAGAATCAAGTTCCATCTGATCATTCAAAACACACGATTCAGTGAAGAAGGATTCATTTAAACTTAGAACTTTATTATTCCAACTGTTGCCAGACAAAATTTACACGTTTCTCGGTAAAAAAATCTCTGGAAATTGGAATAAAACCCTTTTATTCCAAGATACACACCCGAAACCAACAAAACTTTGACTACACTTTTCTCAGCTTTTTACTTTTGTTAGTTGGAACCTTCTTACTCTCAGGTGACGAGTTATAGTTTGAGAACAGGTAAAACATAAAAAAAAATATAATACCAGGAACGCATGAGAGATGGTTCGACATTAGGAACACAAGATACTCTCCAAAGTCAAGAGTATTTGTCTTCTGAACGTACTTTCACGAGTATGAAACACGTCGATCTCCGAAGCGATCATGTTCAGCAGTTTGATTGCTCTCCCCACCGGCATCACCAGGGGCAGGTTGGTTCTGTCGAAAATAACCATCTGGAACATAAAGATGGATAGCCTCCAAAATAACGGAGTTCTCAAAGAATCCCCTGATAAGTCTGAAGAGATGGGTAAGTGTGCACCCATCTCTTCTAATCTGCAGACTGTTGGTCCCCAGCATGCCCAAGAGGAATGCAGTTGGATAAAGCCACTTCCTCTATTTCTGGTTCCATGTACATCGTTAACACATAATTTTTTTACCATTCTTTCTTCATTCATTCTTTCCATATGTCCAAACCATCTCAATGGTCCTTTCATTATTTTGATTTTGACTTGCATACCTCATACATTTTAGACACCAAGACTTGTAATTCGTCCGCACTATCCGCAACGAGAACGGTATCGTCAGCAGACAATTTACAGACAAATCACTCATCTTAGCACCAGCATTTATTCCTTTCAGAATCTATCAGTGAAAGCGAAAACGGTCGTTCAGAATGGAGTTCTGGTCTCATCCCTAATGTATGGAAGCGAAGCATGGAACGGGCAGAAGAAGGTTGAAAGCAGAATAAATGCAGTAGAGATGAGGTCCCTAAGACGTAGGTATGTGTGGTAGAACGATATACGACAGAATCTCAAATGCTGATATAAGAAAGGAATGTAGAGCGGAAGAAGGTATTATGAACAAAATTATGAAAGGATCGCTGCGATGGTTCGGACATATGGAACGCATGGATGGAAAGAATGGTTAAGAAAGTATACGTTAATGGTGTAAATGGAGTAGGGAGTCGAGGCAGACCGATGAAAACGTGGCACGATCAAATAAATCAAATATTGAATGTCGGCCATGTGAGGAGTCAGAGAAATCGACGCGCTTGCATGACACGATGTATGAATGTTGAGGAATCGAGGTGTGGTCGAGGTCGAAGATGTGGTCAGATGGGGACGTCAAAGACAGCGATACTGGCATTAACACGTAGAAAGGATGTGCTCAAATAGGATACCACACATAGCTCTCCATGGAACGCCAAACGGACAACGCCGACCAGGAAGACCCCCGAAACGGTGGAGAGAAAGCTGGAGTACAGTGTCTCAAGAGAACCCGCCTGAAATAACAGACTCGTCTACCAAAAGTGAAGAAGAAGAAGAAGAAGGATGTTTCTTCATGTTTTATCGTTGTGAACATTATTTGCGTACCGGCTTAAAATATAATTTATTGCGTATCAACGCAATAAAATATCTAATTCGGCGACCGTTTTTTTTAAATATGTGCTAGTTGCTGTTTTATCTACCGCATTCAAGCGACGACAACGCCGTCAGAACATCAAAGTATTCCATTTTCGAATTGTTTTTTGTTTCCAACAGTTAACACCCTTCAAACTTTGAAACAAAAGTTTAAACCTTTGATATTTCGAAATGATTTACACAGATGAATTCTTGGACGCGCCTTGGGGAAAAGTTTGTGGTAAGTATGTCAAATTAGATAGATTGTGAAATCTCAAAATGAACTTTGATCAAACAAACCAACAAACCATCACGCCGTTTCCTCGCAGGGGTACTCAGAGAGAATGGACCTCCACACTACTCTATCCTGACAAACCTCTCTAGCTTCCTCCACATTCATACAACGAATCATACACGCACTTCGATTCCTCCGACTTCTAACATGACCAACCTTTAAAATTTGATTAATTTGGTCATGCCATGTTTTCCTCGGTCTGCCTCGACTCCGTACTCCATTTACATCATTAACGTATACTTTCTTAACCATTTTTTCTCCATCCATGCGTTCCATATGTCCGAACCATCTCAGCGATCCTTTCATAATTTTGTTCAAAATACGTTCTTCCGCTCTACATTCCTTTCCTATATCAGCATTTGAGATTCTGTCGTATATCATTCTATCACATATACGTCTTAGGGACCTCATCTCTACCGCATTTATTCTGCTTTCATCCTTCTTCTGCCAGCATCAGGGATGGGACCAGAACTCCGTTGTGAACGACCGTTTTCGCTTTCATTGATAAATTCTAAATTGTCCGCTCTACGCGGACGATGCCGTTCTCGTTGCGGATAGTGCGGACGAATTACAAGGTGAGAGAAAAAACAAAGGTCACTGACATATGGCAAAGGGCAGGTCACGTAGCCAGAAGCTCAGATGAAAAATGGACAAGAAAACTGCTGACTTGGAGACCGTGGACGGCAGAGAAGTGCAGGGCGACCGCAACTACGGTGGAAGGATGATCTGAACAGACACGTCGGAATAACCTGGATGCAGTCTGCACAAGACAGAGTGACATGGAAGCGAATGGTGGAGGCCTTTGTCCAGGAGTGGACGGGAATAGGCTGAGGAAGAAGGAGAAGAAGATATTTTATAATCTTAACATAATTTGAGCATCTTAACAGATATCTGAAAAGGTGTGCAATGTAGGGGTGTTAGTGAAAATTCTCACCCTTTGGATTGTGACTTCATATTTTTGTTTTCAGTCGTGTGTGCGGGCGCCAAGACAGATAAACCAGTCCTGTTTGTGCACGGAAGGAGCGATTCCGCGGGATGTTTCATCCCTTTAGCAGACAGGTATATCTTTTTGTACGATACATTATTATTTGCGGATGGAATACTGGGCCGTAGGGCGACAAGAAGAAGAGAGGCTACAAGATGCTGAGGTGGGCCGTCGGGGTTACGATGCTGCATAAAGCTAGGGTCATTCATAAAATAAGGTTCCCATATTTAAAAAAAATATACACCTTTATTGTTTTCCTTGGCATCATACATCATTTTAAAGCTTAAAACTTACTCTATTTTTCTACATAATCGCCGTTTCTGTCTAAACACTTTTGCAGACGATGCTCCAACTTTTGTATCCCAAAGTCATAAACTTCTGCCGCCATTCCTCTGAGAAATCGAATACCCTCTTCTTTGACTTCATCATCAGTTTGGAAGCGCATTCCACCCAAGTGTTCCTTTAATTTTGGGAATAAGTGGTAATCACTAGGGGCTAGGTCTGGACTGTAGGGTGGGTGGGGAAAAACAGTCCAGCCAAAATCTGTCAGCAGTTCTTGAGTTTGATTTGAGACATGAGGTCGAGTGCTCAACACGTTTCTGCTAGTGGTTTTCTGTGAGCATTCGTGATACCCACCTCGCACACACCTTTCGATAGCCTAATTTTTCAGTTAAAATTTTGTGAATTGTGGTGTTGGAAGTCCCAGGAATACGAAGAGCAAGTTCGATAATGATACTCCTCCGATCCTCAAGCATTATGCTCTCAACTTCGCATCTGACGGAAACAGCGATAGGAAGCTCCATCTTCGATGGCTGCCAGGCCGACACTGAGGGGTGTAGCGTGGCGGGAGCGACAAGGATAGAGAATGGAGGAGTTGATGGGTCAGCCAGTGTTGCCAGATTTCTCCCAGCGCGCCGCTATCTTTATTGACAGCATAGGGAACCTTACTTTACGAATTACCCTCGTAGAAATGAACCTGGCCACGCTTCGCTGTGGCTTTGTCTGATATTAATTATTAGGGGTGTTACCGAAAAAACACATAGCTTCATTTAATCTTAATTAAAAATTGATTTTTATTGTAAAGCTAGTGGATGGACTGCATTTTTTATTTGTCCGTTTTCAGCATAAACACAGAGATCAGATGGTTTACCAACTTGTCACCTGAGAGTAAGAAGGTTCCAACTGTCAAAAGTAAAAGCTGAGAAAAATTAAGTCAAAGTTTTGTTGGTTTCGGATGTGTATCTTGGAATAAAAGGGTTCCATCTGAAGCAGATGAAACTCTTTTACCGAGAGGCGTGTAAATTTGCTGGCGATAGTTGGAATAATAAAGTTGTAAGTGTAAATGAACCCTTCTTCAGAGAATCGTGTGTTTTGAATGATCATATGGAACTTGATTATTTTCGTAACATCAAAATGACGATGTTTTTTTAATTTCACGTATATAAGGTCACGTATATAACCCTTTTCACGAAAAAAATCCGTTGAAATTTTGTTAGTTGGAACCCTCTTACTCTCAGGTGACGAACTCTCGAGTACGTGACATTTTTGCCCATGAGAAAAGCAGTCGTTTTCTAAATTCAAACCACAAACTTGCATAGATTGTCCTTGCGGTTTATTGATAGTCATAGCGAAGGCAAGGCGTATTGGAAATTAATGTCGTTTGAACTCGAACGCCATATCTGTCGGAATAAGCGGTATTCGTGGAAGCAGTACGTCTTCACCTTTATGAGGCTCAATCAAAATTGTTGCTTCGATTAGGTTTTTCATTAATTTTTAACACAAGTTAGGTATTTACTTGTGGTTAATTATTCCAGGATGCCAAAGGGCTTCCGGATTATGATCCTGGAGTTGCCCGGCTGCGGCAAGTCCGCCTCACTCCCGGCTGGCCTGACGATCTGCATCTACGACTTCGTTTGCGTCATGAGGTTCGTCGTGGACCAATACAACCTTCAACAATTCTCTTTCGTCGGACACTCCTTGGGAACTCAGGTCGGTGAGTATCTACTTCCATAAAATGTCCCCACGAGGCGAGATACTCGCTCATGTTAGAGAGGGTTCAGAAAAGATTCTGAGATATCTCTACACGAGGGAGTTTGGTAGCTATCCGTGGCTTTATCCCACTGCGTTCCTCTTGGGCATGCTGGGGACCAATAGTTTACAGATAAGAAGGAATGGGTGCACACTTAGGGGAGATGTAGGTAATGGGCTCACTTAAGCGAGTATTGAAAAATAAACCAAACTATTAGTTATCTATTTATTGCTTAAGCCTTATTATGGTTTAGGTGCGAACTGAATAAGCTGCCTACCGCGGGTGTTACCGGCACACAGCTAGCGTATGACGTCCCTGAAACCGCCATCACGCGTATTGTTTTCGAATTAAAGGGGTGACTACCATTGACAGCTGACTCCCATTGCCTATATCTCCCCTACCCATTTCTTCAGACTTATCAGGGGATTCTTTGAGAATTCCGTCATCTTGGAGGCTATCCATCTTTATGTTCCGGATGGTTATCTTCGACAGCGTCAGCACATACTGTTTTATCTCCCAGCATGCATAGCCAACCTGCCTCTGGTGATGCCGGTGGGGAGAGCAATCAAACTGCTGAACATGATCGTTTCGGAGATCGATGTCTTTCATATTCGTGAAAGTACGTTCAGAAGACAAATACTCTTGACTTTGAAGATCATCAATGTACTTTTTCTTCTTGATTCGAGACTGCGGTACTCTGCGTTAATCAATAGACCATTGTGGTGCATAAACATCGGATATACCCCATTCATCCGCATGTAGGGGTATCTCAGAATGTTTTTCTGGATTTGTTCTAATACCTCCACATACTTCTGCTGGTATGGAGACCATACACCACTCGCGCATTCCAATTTTGATCTAACGATGCCGTTAGACATTGATGTCATCGCTTAAACATGGTTTGATAAATACAATATAAACCATCACGCCGTTTCCCCGCAGGGGTAGGCAGAGAGAACGGACCACCACACTACTCTATCCTAGCAAACCTCTCCAGCTTCCCCCACATTCATACAACGAGTCATACACGCACGTCGCTTCCTCCGACTTATAACATGACCAACCTTTAAAATTTGATTAATTTGGTCATGCCATGTTTTTATCAGTCTGCCTCGACTCCATACTCCATTTACATCATTACCGTATACTTTCTTAACCATTCTTTCTCCATCCATGCGCCCCATATGTCCGAACCAATGCAGCGATCCTTTCATAATACGTTCTTCCGCTCTACATTCCTTTCTTATATCAGTATTTGAGATTCTGTCGTATATCGTTCTACCACACATAAGTCTTAGGGACCTCATCTCTACCGCATTTATTCTGCTCTCATCCTTCTTCTGCCAGTTCCATGCTTCGCTTCCATACATTAAGGTTGGGACCAGAACTCCATTGTGAACGGCCGTTTTCACTTATAAATTCTTGTTTCCAATAACTATTTTTAAAGCTTTGTTACCCGCACCAATCCTTCTTTCGACGTCACTATCCGTTCGGCCATCTGCTTTGAACATGCTACCTAAATACACAAATTCCCTCACCTGTTCCAAGTTCTCTTCGTTCACACTTATATTACAAACTGTCATTTGATCTTCCCTTTCAAAAACCATCACCTTTGACTTTCCGACATTCATCATTAAATCATTTGACTTGCATACCTCATACATTCTCGACACCAAGACTTGCAATTCGTAAATAATAATAATAAGGTGTCTCTGTACTTTTATTCCCGCAGGTCTGACGTACAACATTCTGTATCCAAACAAGATTGACTGCCTCGTTTCCCTGGACTTCCTGGCCTGGTTCCCCGTGGGGCCCAAAGACTTCCGCAACTGGTTCCACGAAGGCTACGGGAAATTCTATGATCCGAAGAACTACGCCAAGTTCACGTCAACGCCAGACCAGGGGCCCCTCTACACATATGACCAGGTTTTTATTCAACTATTGATAAATCTACACTCATTCATGATTTAATTGTATCTCGATAGAGACGAAGATGCAAATTGGAAACTGAATATGGTTGATCAAGGTGTTTACAGGACTTATGACCTGTCATTGGTTGGGTTAAGTGCGCACTTTATGTAATTACAACATTCCCCATTCCACATTTATGACTATGTCTGACAAATTTTTGGAAGTTGTATATATGTTAAAGTCCAACACCAGAATTCACATGTCAGTTTCAATGCGTCATCTATGAAGATTTTGATTATATATGTTAATCTCTAAGATTAATCTATACAATCTACATACTAACGCCATCTATGAAGATTTATGTTTATTAAGCATTAACAGAACATATTTTTAACACAATGTGAAAGGCTACCCCGCCCGGGTATTTATTTATTTATCTTGAACACAAACGAGACATAACAAACGAAAAACATTTTGACGACCCATTTGGACACAAAACTGTAAACAAAAATACAACATCGATACGAAACAGAGAGATAACATACTAGTATCTCAGAATGATCCTAAATATGTCCACGTCAGTGAGATTAAATACAAGATGATTAAGTTCAAGACGATTAAATTCAAGACGATTAAGTTCTAGACGATTAAACTCAAGACGATCTAGTACAAAACTATTAAATTCAAGACTAGTTCTAGGCGATTAAGTTCTAGACGATTAAGTTCCAGACGATTAAATTCGAGACGATTAAGTTCAACACTATTAAGTTCAAGACGATTATGTTCTAGACGATTAAGTTCTAGACGATTTAATTCAAGACAATTAAGTTCTAGACGATTAAATTCAAGACGATTAAATTCAAGACGGTTAAATTCAAGACGATTATGTTCAAGACTATTAAATTCAAGACAATTATGTTCTAGACGACTAAATTCAAGACGATTTAATTCAAGACGGTTAAATTCAAGACGGTTAAATTCAAGACGATTAAGTTCTAGACGATTAAATTCAAGACGATTAAATTTAAGGCGGTTAAAATCATGTGGATTAAATTCTAAACGATTAAATTCAAGACGATTAAAATCAGGACTATTAAATTCCAGACAATTAAATTCACGTCGATTAAAATCAAGACGATTGAATTCAACAACTTGCAATTCTCGGATTTAAACATTTTTAGTGCGAGAGAGACAGTTTTCATAAAAAAATATTGAAAGAATGAACCACCACACCTTTTATTATTTTATTCGTAACACTTTAATTCGCACTGCATTCACTTGTAATATTTGCATTAGACACTCTATCAGATGTTCTACACATTTGCATAAGATATCTCGCTTCTACTGGATTTATTCTACGTTTGGTTATACAATTATTCAGGCTCTGGAGAGGGTCAGGGTGAATCGAGACCTGACGGAGGATGCAGGAAGGGCTGTGCTAGCGAGGGCGCTGGTGCCCACTAACTTCACCTTGGGGAAGGAGAGCCTCTTCAGGTGAATAGCATCCTTTGTAATTTAGATAGGTTAAAAGTCTTCTTAATAATAATAAAATGAAATCACTCTACTGCAATGATAACGTAAACATGAAACTACTACAGTATCATATATTGTTCTTCCGCGCATCCTTCTTAGTGACCTCATTTCTACGGCATTCATCCTACTTTCATCCTTCTTCTGCCAACTCCAAGCTTCACTTCTACACATCGTCACCTGAGAGTAAGAAGGTTCCAACTGACAAAAGTAAAAAGCTGAGAAAAATGAAGTCAAAGTTTTGTTGGTTTCGGGTGTTTATCTTGGAATAAAAGGGTTTTATTCCAATTTCCAGAACTTGATTATTTTCGTAACATCAAAATGACGATACTATTACATGTTTTTTTAATTGTACGTGTAGATAAGGTTAGTAAGAACCCTTATCACGAAAAAAAGCCAAATGTGAAATTTTGTTAGTTGGAACCCTCTTACTCTCAGGTGACGACATAAGGGTCACCGAAACTACACCGCGCGCGCTAGTTATCTTGTCGACCGCCAGCCGACAACTGAGTTGTAGCGTACATATAGCGATGTCGGCTGACATTCGACAAAGGAGTGGTAAGGGTTAATACTTTCTTCCATCTTACGTTCCTTCCTGAAATCGTTTTCAGACTATGTTGGGAGCAGCGTCACAAGGCGATCCCGATGCCCACCTTCTCGGAGGAGTACCAGATGGGGCTCTACGGGAAGACGAGCATCCGGCATCTGATCGTCTTCGCCAACCAGTCGGCTGATGGCTACCTCCAGATGACGCGGCCCGTCGTGCTGGAAGAGCACTGCCGCAACAACCCCAACTTCCGCGCCACCCTCGTCGAAGGCAACCACGATGCCCACATCAATTCCCCTTCGG
Source organism: Lepidostoma basale (assembly GCA_022606425.2). NCBI lineage: Eukaryota > Metazoa > Arthropoda > Insecta > Trichoptera > Lepidostomatidae > Lepidostoma > Lepidostoma basale. Next base: position 167,231 of record JAHDVF020000844.1, on the reverse strand, counting down.
CGGTTATAAAAAAGGTCGCGCCTTTCTTGATGGGCTCCTCGGGAGACCTGACCGAGACGAGACAAGTATTAAAGACTTTCATGGATGTCCATAACAAGCGATATTCGAATGTCAGGCTATCGTCGAAATTGTAAAATAATCGGATTAATTCAAGAATTAATTGTATCTCAATAGAGACGAAGATGCAAATTAGAAACGATATGGTTGATCGAGGTGTTTACAGGACTTATGACCTGTCATTGGTTGGATTGAGCGCACCTTTTTTCTTATGACCACCATGTCTGACAAATTTTTGGAAGTTGTATATACGTTAATCTGTAACACCACCCCTTGCATGGTAGTTTATTCAATCTACACACTAACGCCATTTATGAAGATTGTATTTTAAGCATTAAGCAGAAGATCTTTTTAACGCAATGTGAAAGGCTACCGCCATTAGCGCATTGCTAGAAACTGCCTGGAGATGTCACTTCAATCTATATGCTATAATTTTGACCAGTTTTTGTTTTTACAACATTTTGAATGTATACAAGTACTTGTGTACAAATACTGGATACGTGCGCTTAACCCAACCAATGACAGGTCATAAGTCCTGTAAACACCTCGATCAACCATATTCTGTTTCCAATTTGAATCTTCGTCTCTATTGAGATACAATTAATCCTTGAATTGATAACCCGCAATGGGTAAAATCCTGTGTTCGTCTACAAGTACATATATACAATATACATTCAAAATGTTGTAATCTGATTAACCCTTTGTACTCCGTTGTCGCCGCCACGGCGACATAATAAACATTTTAACAACTCCGATGGCGCCGCAGCGGCGGCATAAACAATAGGTATAAATTTTATTGTTTAAAAAATAAAAGTATCATTTTACAGGTATACAAATGCTGTATTCAGTTGTATACAGTACCTTTTGCTTATACTTATGTGGTATAAAAATACGTAATTAATTGGAAAACAAATTATCCAATAGACACCAGTGGGAAGAGCAATTAGTCTGCTGAATGCGGTCTCCTCGGAGATCGACGTCTTTCATATAGTGAAGGTACTTTCAGGAGACAAATACTCTTGACTTTAGAAAGTATCTTGTCTTGCTAATGTCGAACCATCTCTAATGCGTTCCTGGTACTATGTTGTATTTTTATAATATTTTATCTGTACTTAATAGATGCCTTAAACATTTTCCTGTTTGAAATGTCTTTTGAGTTAATAAACTGATTTGATTTGATAATGCTTTTTATTTTACAAAAATATGATACCTTTACATGGATTTGGTTCGCGTTATAATAATGTATAGAGTGATTCAACAAAATAATAATAATAATTAGTGGTGTTCTTGTGCCGACCCTTATGTATGCAAGTGAAGCATAGAACTGGCAAAGAAGGATGAAAGTAGAATAAATGCAGTAGTAATGAGATCTCTAAGTCGAGTGTGTGGTGAATCTGTACATGATAGTGTCAAATGCAAATATAAGAAGTGAATGCGGTGCGAATGAAAGTGTTATGAACAAAATAATGAAAGGGTCATTAAGATGGTTTGGACACATGAAAAGAATAAGTGAAGAAAGTATATGTCAACGACATGAACGGAGCTAGAAATAGAGAAAGGCCGATGAAAACTTGGCACGATCAAATATTAAATTTCCTTCACGTGAGGAGTTTAAGAAATCAACAGATCCGTGCATGACACGGTGTATGAATGTGGAGGAGGCGGGAGACGTATGTCAGGACAGAACAATGTGGTGGTTAGTTAGCAGTGGCGGTACTCCCATAGAAGCCCAGAAGCCCGGCCTGCGTATATCCTTGGCTCTATCCAACGGCATTTCTCTTGGGTATGCTGGGGTATAACTCCCTCGAACTGAGGAGGGAAGTATTAATGTCAACTCATTTTTTCAAACTGATTCGGGACTCTATTGAGAACCCCTAAGTTCTGGAGCAAATAGGTCTTTTTGTTCCTGATAATTACCTGCGACAGTGCGTGAAGAGCAATTCGGGCGTTGAATCAAATCGTCTTGGATTTGGACATTTTCTGTGTCAGTGAGGCAGTAGGTATACATAAAAAAAAATTACAAATTCTGGAAAGAGTACTGCCTCACTGACGTCGACATATTTGGATTCCTTCTGATATGTATGATTTTTTGGTTTCATGTTGTTTTAATTTGTCTTTGTAACACCGTTTTGTATCCAAATGAGTGGCCTAAATGTTTTTCGTTTGTTATGTCTCTGTCTAAAACCCCCAAATCTAGTTACCACACCCCCACATAAACCAACACCCCACCAAATCACCTTCCAACAATGTTCCCATCAGACGTAAGAGGAATAGCCACATGAGCTGAACCTCTAAGCCTGAAGAGGATTTTATTCAAATATTATTACGCAAGCCGGGCTTCTGGGCTTCTATGGGAGTAACGCAGCGGTTAGTAAGTTAGTTATTGGTTTAAATATAAAACAAGAAAAATATATAAAAAATAGTTTATTGCAACATGTGTTATGTGGATATGGTGGCATCATCAGAGTGAAGTTTAAACTAAACTACACAACCCTTTGTGTATATCACCAATTGGGATCTAAAACTATTTTTTGATACTTGGCACCTTTGTTATGATCAGTCATCAATTATAAATAACAATATATAATTTTAATTTATAACAGTCTTGAAATTTAATTGTATCTCAATAGAGACGAAGATGCAAACTAGAAACTGAATATGGTTGATCAAGGTGTTTACAGGACTTATGACCTGTCATTGGTTGGGTTAAGCGCACGCTTTATGTAATTACAACATTCCCCATTCCACCTTTGTTTATGATCATGCATGACAAATTTTTGGAAGTTGTATATATGCTCCAAATCTATACTTATCTTCACATGTCAGTTTCAATTGGATATGTTAAACTTTTTAAGATCAACCTATACAATCCACCCACTAACGCCATCTATGGAGATTGATTTTTAGCATTTAGCAAACTACTTTATTAACACAATGTGAAGGCTATCGCCATTAGCGCATTGTTTAGAAGCTGCCTGGAGATGCTCTTCGTCTCTATTGAGATACAATTAAATTTCATGAATTAATCACCCACCATGGGTGAAAATCCAGGATTCGTGTACAAGTATACATTCACAAAAAATATTTATAACAGTCTTATTTATAAAATAAAATAAAATCTATATTAAGTATGACCTTGTGATTAACGTGTCAAAGTCTAAAGTTATGGTATTTGAAAAGGAAGAATGTATGACGGATTGTGACATAAGTGTAAACGGTGAGAAATTAGATCTTCTTTTCAAAGTGTACTGTCATTTCCCTCCGACTTTGACGATCACTCTGGTAAATTCTTCCCTATCCTGTGCTGTCCGGAATAGCTCCTCCACGGTTCCGATTCCCGTCCATTCCCTCACATTGCGCAGCCAAAGAATGAACGTTATATTATAAAATAGCGACACGTCTCATCTTACTTTTTTTTGTAATATCATAAAACTTTATGAAAACATAGGCTTTCATCACTTTTTAAGAACTGAAAGAATAAATAAATCTTACGCATATTTTATTATTCCAAGAAAATTGTATGATGTATAATTATGATTATAAGGAATGATATTTTTAAAAAAATTGAACAGGTAGACCAATTCAGATATCTCAGAAGTGAAGTAACCAGCTCTAATGACATCCCCAGAGAAGTAAGGTCACAGGTAGATAAGGCTGCAGCGGTTGCAAGCTGCCTGAAAGATGTCATATGGAGAAACAAGAACACGAGGACTGACAGCAAGGTACGCATTTATAAGACCTGTGTGCGACCAATCCTCACATATGGCATTGAATCGAGGGCAGACACTGTCAAGACAAAGAGCATACTCAGGACAACCGAGATGAAAACACTCCGCGCTATAGCTGGCAAAACCCCACGTGATCGAGTTAGGAATACAACAATCCGAGAAATCTGCAATGTCGAAGATGTGGTCAGATGGGGACGTCAAAGACGGCGATACTGGCATCAACATGTAGAAAGAATGAGCTCAAATAGGATACCACACATAGCTCTCCATGGAACGCTAAACGGACAACGCCGACCAGGAAGACCCCCGAAACGGTGGAGAGAAAGCTGGAGTTCAGCGTCTCAAGAGGACCCGCTTGAAATAACAGACTCCTGAGTCTATCAAAAGTGAAGAAGAAGTATTCAAATAGCTATTTTCCTTAACATAAATGCATTATGTGATGTAGTTGCACTTATCATATGTATTGTTGAAGAATTGAGGTATAAGCTTACTATTTAAAATGCATTAAATTGATTTACTAAGCATAAATGCATCAAGTAGGGTAGTTGATGCGTTTATGACTAGTTATTATGGTCTAAAAGTATTAGAGGCTGCTAGCGATAAGTTTTTTTTTTTAATTATATGTACACTTTATTTTTATTTTTATGTGTGTTTGTATTTTTTTAGTATTCTTAACCCTTTTCTCTTTGTTTTGGTACAACTTTCATGTTGGTATCTTATCTAGTTCCTGAGATACAAGCAAAATAAAAATAAAAAAAGGAACGCATTTTTCTCGTAAAGCGTCAAGCTCTATTTAATGCGTTTATCTTAAGTGCGGCAGCATTGCTGTTCAGAGCCACAGTCAACAAGGTGGAAATAGTCCTGATTCATCGTCGATTATGGGCAAGAATATAAATTATTATATGCAAGAAACATAAAGCCAAAAATAGCTCTTCACAAATAATATCTAATCCACGTGTTCCCTTATCCACGTGCAGAAACAAATTGGTTCAAACCTAAACTTTCTAAATAATAGCGTAATTCCTGGTCCACCTAATAATTATATCATATGAAGACTACAGGGGGTGTGAGGCGTGGACAATGACAGCGAAATCTGCAGAGCGACTGGATACTTTTGAGAGAAGGGTGCTGCGCAGAATTCTGAGGCCTATGAATGACGGTGAAGGCTGGAGAGTGCGGCATAATGACGAGCTGTACAATATTTACAAAGCTCCCAGTCTCTCCACACAGGTCAGACTGAATAGACTGAGATGGGCCGGTCACGTGCAGAGGATGCCGTCATCGCGAACCCCAAAAAGATTGCTGGAGTGGCACCCAGGTGGTAGAAGACCAATTGGACGACCAAGGCTGCGATGGGAGGATGAAGTTGGGAGAGATGGAACAAGATTGTTAAGAGTGTCAGATTGGAGGGTCGAAGCGGAGGACAGGAGGAGTTGGAGGCGAAGAATACTGGAGGCTAAGGCTTGATATGGGCTGTAGGGCCATCGAAGAAGAAGAAGACTACAGGGGAAAAACAAGGAATGTCAGTAGAAGGTTAATTTGAATATTGAGAATAAAGCTAATCAGAGTCTATATATTTCTTAGCAAATAGCAATCGATTATCTGGCCATAGTCGATGACACACATGATTTTTTAATACGAAAATTTTACCGTGGATAGATACGTACAAATGCCGCTAGATGGCATTATTATATTTATTTTGAATTTTATCTGACATTCCTTGTTTTTCCCCTGTAGTCTTCATATAATAAGCTGAATGTTGCCAGAGATGCAATAATTAATATCAAAACATATATTTCTAAATTCACATTTAAAAAAAAAATTCTGTCACTTTGATATTGCCCTAGCAATAAAAAAATGTCTGGCATAATAACTACTCGTATAATAAATTGTCCAGAAAAGGCTCGGAAACTATGATCTAAACCAGCGGCTATCAAATTGTACTCCGCGGAGCCCTGGGGCTCCACAAGGCTTCTGGGAGGGCTCCGCTGCGACAAGCAGCATAACAATGCTGCAATAAGAATATACAAACAAAACAATTATTTTAGAAATTATTTGTATTATTTTGATTTTCATTAAATGATTATAATTAAATAATGAACATAAAAGCAGGTTTTGCTTATTTTAGGGCTCCGTAAAATAATGAGTACCAAAAGGGTTTGAGAACCGCTGATCAAAACGATCAGGTAAGGTCTAAAAATCTTCTTCTCCGCCGTTAAAACCCTTGGTGGGTCTTAGCCTCCTCCAATAAACGTATCCATCCCGTCCTGTCTCTGGCCGCCACCTCCCAGTCTTGCTGCTCCATGACCCGACAGTCTGCCACGGCACCATCCAGCCATCGCAGTCTCGACAAGCCGATGCTCTTCGCCCTACTGGATTGTCAGACAACACTCTTTTGCGGAGCTCCAGATCCTACGTGCGGTGCAAGTTTTCTATCCAGGGCAGTCTGTTAATTTTTATAAACTTGACCACGCTGACGTCCTGATATAGATCGTAGAGGTCTGTGTTGTATCTTCTTCTCCACATCTGACCATCCTTAATGGGTCCAAGGATTCTGTGGAGGATTTTCCTTTCTATCCCACAGCGTTTCTTTTGGAAATGTTGGGGTCTAATTCTCTGTAGCTTCGAAGAGACGGGTTTCTCATAACCCATTTCTTTAGATCAATTAGGGGATATTTTGAAAACTCAGCTGTGCTGGAGGGTATAGGTCTTTTTGTTCCCGACAGATATCTCCGACAGCGCCAGCATAGATTGTTCTATCTTCCGGCCGCATGAACCAACCTGCTTCTAATAATGCCGGCGGGAAGAGCAATCGGTTTGCTGAACAAGATTACCTCGGAGATCGACGTCTTTTATATTACTGAAAGTACGTTCAGAAGAAAAATATTCTTAACTTTAGAGAGTATCTTGTCTTCCTAAAGTTGAACCATCTCTCATGCGTTTCTGATTCTTTACCCTTTCTCAAATATATGCCTTAAACTGTTATTATGTTTGTAATATCTTTTGAGTGAATAAATAAATTGAAATAAGTTGATCTTCACTTCATCACATTTAGTGAGTGTCAAAGTCTCCGACGCATATGTTAGAAAGGTCTAATAATCAATAATATATTTTTTTTTTTTTTAAAAAAAGACTAATATCAAGGATTTAAATCAATGATATTAGAATTTATTTTACAATCTTCGATGTGAGCAGATGCCTACTAATGCCTACTAATTTAAAGATGTTTATTATAGAGAAAAGGTTGGGCATCTTTAGTTTTAACTAACCAAATAGAGCAATATCTTACAGTTCGGCTTTCACCGTTTGTGCGTTATCAAATGTATAAAAATTATAATCAACTGTCGGTTCGTGCTATAGGCTGACGGACACTCGACACAGTGGACAGGTCTGTTCGTTCTGTAGCCAATGGCTCACGCAGTTGCTGTGGTACACGTGCTCGCACGGCAGCCTCTTTGCGTCTTTAGGATGGATGTTCTCCAGGCAGATGGAACACTCGCCCCCCGCAACCTTCAGGGGACATCGACAGATGGGGCACCTCTTCTTGGTCGTGGTCCACTGCTCCAGACAGCTGGCGTGCGCCTCGTGCTGGCACGGGAGATCAGTCGTGGCATCATCGCTGTCAAAGAGGTCTAAACAGACGACGCACTTGTCGCTCACATTGATCCACTTGATCTTGCAGCTGCAGATCGGACACTTTTTGGCCTCGGGGAGGTAAGAGTTCATGCAGTGGAGGTGAAGGCGGTGTCCGCAAGCCGTTCTCCGCTTCTCGCTTCTGTCGACAGCGAAGAGCACCCTGCAGATGGCGCATATCTTATCGTAATCGTCATTTTCCGACTGGTCAGAGAGGTACATGTCCTGAAAAGGCAAATCGTCCACCATGTCATCTAAATAGTTAAGCACATAGGAAACGTCACGTCGGCAGATCGGGCACCGTTTGTGGTCGAGAATGTAATCTCTCAGGCAGTTCTCGTGGAACAGGTGGCGGCACTTAGTTTCCAGGACGCAGTCCGAGCCGAAGAGGTCCTGCATGCAGACCACGCACTTGTTGGTGATGTTCTTCCAGTTTGATATGGTTTGGTCGCAGACCGGGCAGCATTTGGTGCGGGGGAGGTGCTCGTTCATGCAGAGCAGATGCAGGCGGTGGCCACAGCGCGTGCGGCGGGTCGGCTCCTCGCTATCCAGGAAGGGTTGCTGGCAGAATCCGCAGGCGCTGTTCTCGTGCGAGTCATGTGATGACCCGGCGTGTTCAATTCTCGACACAGCGTTCATCTTTGATGGTAAATGAACGTCTAATTTCCTGCAAAATTAATATACTTCACATTACATTAGAGTTCCCGTTATGATCATTGCATTGGTTCGGACATATGGAGCGCATGGATGGAGAAATAATGGTTAAGAAAGTATACGTTAATGACTTTCGTGGCCGAGTGGTAAGTGCATTGACTGCCACCCCGAAGGTTCCGGGTTCGATTCCCGGCGAGAGCAGTGTGATTGTCACACTGTCTTTGGTCTGGTGTAGAATTCACGTGACGATAAAATGGCGATAGATTTGCTACCTATCACACGTCGCGAGAATCAATATGATAGCTATAATAACCTTTACATCGATTTGGCCCATGCTGTCATGATGTAAAGAGCGATTCAACAAAATAATAATAATACGTTAACGATGTAAATAGAGTACAGAGTCAAGGTGAACCGAGGAAAACATGGCATGATCAAATTAATAAAAATATTATGGTTGGACATCTTAGAAGTCGGAAGAATCGACCTGCGTGTATGACTCGTTGTATGAATGTGGAGAAAGCTAAAGAAGTTTGTCAGGATAGAGAAGTGTGGCGGTCTATCCTTTCTGCCTACCCCTGCGGAGAAACGGAGTGATGGTTTGTGTTTTCAATAATTTACTATGGAGTTATACATCATTGTTAAAGAAATATTATTAATGTGTGTATTTTTCGCTTGTATAGAAGACGCGTATGTCTCAATTTTAGTATGAATGTGGAATAGCTAAAGAGGTGTGTCAGGATAGAATAGTGTGGCGGTCCATTCTCTCTGCCTACCCCTGCGGAAAAGGCGTGATGGTTGGTTAGTTAGTTAGATGAGGTTAGGTTAGAGTACTGTGAAAATAATTGTCTAGTATTATTGTATTATTATTATATTATTCTGATGACTTGTATTTTAAGTGCGCCGATTTGTAAAATCAATTACTCCAAGGGCGCACTAGGAAATGACTGACCCAAAAATGTAGTCTTTAGAAGATTCTTAAATTTAACGTCACTATCCTCATACTTAATACTAACACGTAGGCTGTTCCACGCCAACGGACCCGCAACGCTGAAAGCACGATCATAGAAACTTGCTTTACTGGCTCTGACTGGAATCGCTATGTTGTTTGCACTTGTTTCTACTGATCGGAGTGAACGTTGCCTTTCCGTTGGCATGGGTGTCACGCAGAGGTCCGATATATACGCTGGCGCTCTCTGGTGTCGAGCCTTAAACACTGTCAAACACAATTTATATTTTACTCGCTCTCGGATTTTAAGCCAATGAAGGTCCTTCAGGAGCGGCGTGATATGACAGTGTTGCCCCATAATCAATCGGGCAGCAGCATTGAATACGCTTTGTATTCTGCTTAACCCTTAACGTACCGTGTTCAAAACAAAACGCTCGCTCCCATGTGGTAAGTTCAGTTTACCGCTAACTTTATCTAAATATCAAGCATATGACTAGATGAATCAAAATTTAATTTATGTCATCTTGTAGGGAATTTCATTAGGAATAGATCGATATCTATAACATACATGGATTATTTGAAAAACATATCATTATTAATTTTTTTCTGGAACTATGCGATTTCTGATATGGAATGCGTCACAGCATACGAGCAACTGGACACCAAGTATAAACTTGTCTCCGCGCCGCAGCCGGCGGGGCGAGACATTACGAGATTTTACGTATGATAAAGGCACCTAGGCAAAATGTATAGTACGTTCAAGACAACGAGTACGTATTAATATTTGTCCCTTTTGGTAAAGTGTTAATATTTTCACAGTTCTGATATTATTAAGTTGCGTTCTGCGTTTCCATCCACAGTCGGTATTATTACGTACCTATTGAAAAAGCCAAAGATATAATTTATAATACGTTCAAAACAGCGAGTAAGTATTTGTCACTTTTGATAAAGTTGTAAATATTAGCAAAACAAATTCTACCTTAACACGAATGAAGGTGAGGGCAGTCTTAGAAAATTTTTTTTTTTTGGGATGAAGGAAGTAATTTTTTGCTTTTTTTTTATTACGAAATATTGAGAACACTTCAATGGAGGATTACAATTTTTTTTATAATATTAGGGTCCATAGGTTTTAAGAAAATCTACTTTAAATTGGCAGTGGAAACTCAATTGACCACATGGCAACGCGACGGTTAATTGATTATTTGGTAATTACATATTATTTGGTAAGTACATTCCGTTGCAATAATCTAAACGTGACACTACAAAAGAATTTACGAGGGTCCTAGTTTCACTAATAGGTAAACAACAACAACAACAAACCATTACGCCGTTTCTCCGCAGGGGTATGCAGAGAGAATGGACCGCCACACTACTCTATCCTGGCACACCTCTCTAGCTTCCTCCACATTCATACATCGAGTCATACACGCACGTCGATTCTTCCGGCATCTGACATGACCAACCTTTAATATTTGATTAATTTTGTCATACCTCATGTCTACCTCGACTCCTTACTCCATTTACATCGTTAACGTATACTTTTATAACTATTCTTTCTTCACCCATGCGCTCCATATGCCTATACTAATAGGTAAATATCTCCTTATATGCTTTAACTGTCTCATTTATTATTATGATGATTTGTATTTGAAGTGCGCCGTTTTGTAAAATCAATTACTCCAAGGGCGCACTAGGAAATGACTGACCCAACAGTGCAGTCTTCAGAAGTTTCTTAAATTTAACGTCACTATCCTCATACTTAATACTAACATGTCTCAGTTGGAAGAAATCAGACTACTGCATCAACATGCCCCCATTTCCGCACGGAGACGGTTCCAAGTTCTCTTGTATTGAAGGTGATTCTCCTTCTAAACGAGGTGGAGTTCAAGATAGTCCTCTTTAGATGCAGCTAAAGCGAGTTTAAATACCCTCACGATACGAGCAACAAAAAGATAACTGTCATATTTCTATTCACATAGTTCTATGCATATTTCTTTTAATTTTTTATTTAACTAACTAACCATCACGCCATTTCTCCACAGGGGTAGGCAGAGAGGATGGATCGCCACAATGCTCTGTCCTGGCATACCTCTCAGGCTTCCTCTACATTCATACATCGTACCATGCACGCACGTCGATTATTCCGACTTCGAATGTGGCCGCCTTTTAGTAATTGATTAATTTGGTCATGCCATGTTTTCCTCGGTCGTCCTCGGCTTCTTTTTCCACTCACGCTGCTTGTGTACGACTTTTTAACCATTCTTCTCTCATCCATTCGTTCCATATGTCCAAACCATCTCAGGTATCCTTTTTTAATTTTATCCATGATGCAGTCATCTGCCTTACATTTCTCTCTTATTTCATCGTTCGGTATTCTAACATACGTTTTCCCGCAAATTCTTCTTAGTGATCTCATTTCTGCGGCGTTTATCCTGCTTTCATCCTTCTTTTGCCAGCTCCAAGCTTCACTTCCATACATGAGGGTTGGCACTAGAACTCCATTGTGTACTGCCATTTTTGCTTCTGTGGATATATTTCTATTTGCAGTAATGACTTTGAGTGGGCCATTTATTAACACATAATCATATCAACAGAATGAATACCAGAGAAGTTTAATTTGTATAATGTAAGATTAGAGAACTCGTGTTATTTAAATAAAACAAGTTTGTCTCGATTATAACCAAAATCACTGAAAAAACATTGGACTTTGGTAAAACGGCATCCATTGTGGATATGGCAATCGAAAAATAAACATCGATTTGGGAAACGTAAAAGTATGAAATTGGAAAGAACCCATTATTCTAGATGCACATTGACAATTGTCAACTCCGCGGTAAATGTAAAACGAACGAATTTTTTTGAATCTATAGAATGGCGCCGTAATAAGAACACGATAAATACTAGTCCTTACCTCAAATTATTTGACCTCAACAACTACTATTCCAGTGGTCCATCAGCCGTGGAAATGGAATCAATAAACTCAAAATTGAGTAATCGTCAAATTAAATTAAATACCGACCCCTAAAGAAATTATCTGTCAAAATGGTAAATACAATTACATACGGATAATCAACAGCCTGAAACCGGCACATATGATCGGATGTGCGCATGCGCGATTTTGTCTATGCTGCTAACTTCTATTCGCTTTGGGTTACCATAATTTTATATAATGCGATAGCAGTTCTTAATTTCTACGGAAACTTTAAACTCCTCATCTACAAATCGGTAATAAGACCGATCATCACCTACGCAGCCCCCATCTGGGGTCACGCAGCCTCAACTCACACACGTAAACTCCAAATCCTGCAAAATAAGGCCCTCCGGCTCGCGCTGGGTGCACCCTTCTGGAGCAGGATTACTCAACTACACCTAGAGGCCAGAATCCCGACTCTAGACGAACACATTCACACATTGGCCGAGCGATTCTTTCAGGGGATCGCCTCACACCCCAACCCCACAATTCAAGAAACCACAAGTTACTCTCCACACACTCACACTCGATACAAGCGCCCAAAACACACCCCCCTTCAGAGGAACACCACGGGCCACAATACACGATCCTTACCTTCACTCCCGCCCCAGCCAACCCCACCACCCACCCCACCCGACCCGCCCTAACTAATAAACTAACCATTCCCCCCTTGCAAACCCAAACTAACAAAACCCACCACCTCCCTAAGTAAATAAACCTTAAATTCACTCACTATTCCTAATTGTGGGGGAGTAAAAGGCCTAGGGCTGAGACTTCCGTAAAAATGACCAAAGTCGATTTCTACGGAATGTAACAATTGTTGGGAGAAATCAAAAATGACACCAAATACCGGGTTTTTCATGAAAAGCGCTCAAACTTTGTAATGAAATAAACAACTTGTTTTAGTGATATTGCCACATTTTATTTTTAATTTTATAGGACATTCAATAACATTATGAGTTGAATATAATTTCGGCCAAATAACCGGCGTGGCTTCGCTGCAGGTGGTCAAAGGATTTTTCAATAGGGACGCTTGAACTTTGACAGCACATAGCGATCATTTTGGTAAAGCGATAGCTGTCAAATTTGACAAGAGTACTTATTTAGACTTGACATTTTTGTTATAGCCATCTTGCAGAGTTTACGATGAAAACATAGCTGCTCGGAAGGGTTCCTATACAATATGGATCACCGAGGCTTCTCTTTTTATATACACTTTTTTCGTTTCTATGCCCAGAATCTTTCAAATTTAATTACTGGTGGTGATCTCAGGCTTAACTCTCTCTATCAATTCCACCATCACACCATCTCCCCAAAAGAGAAGGCAAAAATAATGGATCGACACGCTTTTTTCCTGACATTTACTTATTGTAATTTCTTAACATTCATACATCGTGTAAAGCAATGTGCATACATTGATTTCTCTGACTCCGAATTGATCACGCAACGTTTTCCTCGGTCTTCTTCTAATTTTGTTATCTTTACATATACTTTATTTATCATACAACAACAAAACATCACGCTTCCCCGTAGGAGAAGGCAGAGGGAATGGACCGCCACACCACTCTATCCTGACACACCTCTCTGGATTCCTCCACATTCATACAACGAGTTTACATACAAGCACGTCGATTTTTCTGACTTCTAACATGACCAACCTTTAAAATTTGATTAATGTGGTCATGTCATGTTTTCCTCGGTCTACCTCGACTCCGTACTCCATTTACATCGTATACTTTTTAAACCATTATTTCTTCATCCATGCGCTCCATATGTCCGAACCAAAGCAGCGATCTTTTCATAATTTTATTCATAATACTTTCTTCCGCTTACATTCCTTTCTTATATCAGTAAGTATTTGAAAATTTATTGTTAATCGTTCTAGCACACATACGTCTTAAGGACCTCATCTCTACCGTATTTATTCTGCTCTCATCCTTCTTCTGCCAATTCCATGCTTCGCTTAAATACATAAGGGTTGGGACCAGAACTCCATTGTGAACGGCCATTTTCGCTTTCATTGATACATTTTTGTTTCCTAAAACTGTTTACTTATGTATGTATTAAAAATTCCCTGTCATTGGTCATCACTTCTACATCCAGTTTAGTCTCTTATATTGCGCAGTTAAGACATGGTTCATTACCTTTTGCCAAGCCAAGTCCAGCCAAGATTTTCTCATCTTCTCCAGGTTCATGGACTGAAAGAACACCGAAAGGCGTCCAGTATTTAATTAATTGAGTCAGGCCATGCTTTCCTTGGTCTTCCACGGCTTCTCTTTCCACTCACACGCTTGTATACAACACTTTAAACATGATTGTCCCGTCTATTCATTCCATATGCCAAACCATCTCATCAGGGATCCTTTGTGGAAATGATACATTATGGGCTATGGTTTTTCCGAAGTTTTATAATAATTAAGCCCCTATCAGCTCTAGCTTTCAGTAGAACATTCGAGTATAAAGTAATATTTCTTCTTCAAAATCAGAAGCAATTATGAAGTCAGCCAGCAACGAAAGCGAACTGCACACATAGTACATTTGTTTGCCTCGTTAGACCAAGGCTTTAGTCTTCAATTCAGTTTTAAGGAAGAGGGAGGGAAAACACAAAGACAAAGAATGATAAATATATTGATATAATAGCTTATTACAAAGTTTATAAAATGGCTTCTTCAAATTCTATACCATAAAAATACTTAATTAAATAATATATTGATTTGCTGTATACAAGGCAAACTGCGTACCTCAGAGACAGATGGATGCATATCCAAATATGTACTCAGTTTTCCAGTAACAAGTGAAGAACAAGATATTTTTTTATTCTTGCCTTTCAAATTGAAACGAATAAACTGAGTGCTGGTATTAAATAGTTAAAGCAAGCGATGAAATGGATTTTAATGATAATTATAAATTGTTTTATAATAATAAAGTTTTGAAGTGTTGTGTTACATATTAGCATATATACAACTTCCAAAAAATTGTCAGACATGGTGGTCGTAAGCAGGGTGGAATGGGGAACGTTGTATTACATAAAGCGTGCGCTTAACCCAACCAATGACAGGTCATAAGTCCTGTAAACACCTCGAGTACCATATTCTGTTCCCAATCTGCATCTTCATCTCTATTGAGATACAATTAATCCTTATAATTATAAACAGTTTCATATTTAACCGTCGCGTTGCCATGTGGTCAATTGAGTTTCCACTGCCAATTTAAAGTTGATTTTCTTAAAACCTATGGACCCTAATATTATAAAAAAAATTGTAATCCTCCATTGAAGTGTTCTCAATATTTCGTAATAAAAAAAAAAGCAAAAAATTACTTCCTTCATCCCAAAAAAAATATTTTCTAAGACTGCCCTCACCTTCATTCGTGTTAAGGTAGAATTTGTTTTGCTAATATTTACAACTTTATCAAAAGTGACAAATACTTACTCGCTGTTTTGAACATATTATAAATTATATCTTTGACCTTTTCAATAGGTACGTAATGATACCGACTGGATGAAAACGCACCACGTAACTTAATAATATCAGAACTGTGAAAATATTAACACTTTACCAAAAGGGACAAATATTAATACGTACTCGTTGTCTTGAACGTACTATACATTTTGCCTAGGTGCCTTTATCTTCGCCCCGCCGGCCCGGCGTGCAGACAAGTTTCGACCCGACCCGACCCGATTTTTAGTCGCCCGTATGTTATGACGCATTACATATCAGAAATCGCATGGTTCCAGAAAAAAATTAATAATGATATGTTTTTCAAATAATCCATGTATGTTATAGATATCGATCTATTCCTAATGAAATTCCCTACAAGATGACATAAATTAAATTTTGATTCATCTAGTCATATGCTAGATATTTAGATAAAGTTAGCGGTAAACTGAACTTACCACATGGGAGCAAGCGTTTTGTTTTGAACACGGTACGTTAAGGGTTAAACAAAATATAGAAGTAAACATGAAATAAAACAATGTTCTTTTAACAACAGCTTCAAGTTTTGTCTCTGCTGGCTGTATTCGTCTGTTTCTGAGGTACATAACTATATGTGACACCTAATCTAAGATGTTAACATACTTTACAAAAAAACTAATCAACCCATTTGGTTGCCATCACATTTGGTATTTCAATGCCAAAATAGCCGTGATTTTAGAGATAGTAAATCAAAATTAAAATGTATTATATAATTTATAAACAGTGTACAAAATAAATATTTTAATATATCGAAATTAAAACAAAACTATTAAACTATTAAATGTCGGCTCCTTTGACAAAAGTGCAGGTGCCAAGAGCGACACAAAAACTTACCACTGTAGTTTCGGTGTAAAAAAGTGCACAGTCAGCACCAATTACTAAAAACTATATAAAATTTATCTTCATAACAGTCTTATTTATGTATAAGTATAATAAAAAATACAATTAAGAGTAACTGGAAACAAAAATACATAACTTTAAATAATATTAAAAAATTCACGTTTATTATTAGTTTCGAAAAAGTCGCGATATTGTTTACAATTTTTTTGACATTTGACAGCTGTCAGATCAAGCCGGCCCCACATTTAATTCAACCCTCCCTTCCCTGTGATGGGTATCTTCTACACGTTGCTTCTAATAACCATTCATATCTCTATAAATATAATAAATACAAGGTTAAGATTTTAGGTACTCCTCCATAATATATTTACGCATTGATTAAAAAAATAATATTAATAATAATCAAATTTATCGAAGGTATTTTGTGAATATCGGAAACAAAATTCGTAGCGCTGAGTGCGCGACACTATTTTCGCATCTCAAGAGGTCAATGTTCTCACTGCCCGGCAGTAGCTCTCGGGCTTGCAACCAGAGTGGACCTATGCCCGTCCCGTGAGCGTAGCCAGATGTTTTTTTTAATTGTTTTTAGCAAATAAATCTAAATTATTATAATTTTTTACTTCAACTATAATTAATTAAGGGGATAAGCTATGAATATTCTTATTTTTCCGATTTAAAATCGCTAATCGTCGGGTCGTCAACTGTCCGCTCATGCTAAAGGCTGACAGGATTTCGGCACAATGGACAGGTCACCTTGTTTCGCAGCCAATTGCTCACACAGTCGTCGTGGTACACGTGAGCGCACGGCAGCCGCCACGCGTCTTCAGGCGCGATGTTCTCCAGGCAGATGGAACACTTCTCAATCGCGGTCTTCTGCTTCACCCGACGGCTGGCATTCGCCTTGCACTGGCAATGCAGTTCAGTCTTGGCGTCATCGCTAGCGAGGGCGTCCAAGCAGACGGCGCACTTGTCGCTCTTGTCAATACAGTTGGTCTTGCGGCCGCGGACCGGGCGCTTCTCGGCGTCAGAGATGCAGGAGTTCTCGCAGTGGAGGTGGTGGCAGTGTCCCGTTCTCCGCTTTTTGCACCTGGGCATCCTGCAAATCTCTTCGTAGTCGTCATTTTCCGAGTGGTCAGAGAGTTGCAGCTCCTGAAAAGGCAATTCGTCCACCAAGTTGTCTAAATAGTCAAGCCCGTAGGAAACCTCTCGTTGGCAAATTGGGCGCCGCTCGAGGACGTA
The DNA here is from genome assembly GCA_022606425.2 of Lepidostoma basale. NCBI lineage: Eukaryota > Metazoa > Arthropoda > Insecta > Trichoptera > Lepidostomatidae > Lepidostoma > Lepidostoma basale. The sequence continues at coordinate 149,684 of JAHDVF020000844.1, read as the reverse complement.
AAATATCTCGCGGCTCTTGTCCTGCATTCTGACCACCCACTCGTTGATGTTCGCGCATGAGTTGGAGTTGTCGCAGACCTGGCAGCGCTTGATGGGACGGCGGCCACAGCGTATGCAGCGAGTCTGCACTTCCCTGTCCAGGCAGCATCCGCAGGCGCTGTTCTCATACGAGTCGTGTGATGTCCCCGCGCGCCCAATTCTAGACGCAGCGTGCATCTTGGATGGTAAATGAACGTGTAATCCCCTGCAAAGTAAATATACTTCCCGTTAGATCAGAGTACTCATAACGCAGGGTCCTACGGTGTTCTTGTGCCAAACATTTATTTTTTGACATTAACAACATATATGATATAGTGTATCATAAATTCACAATGAACAACCAGCAACTAACACATGTATCTACGATGAAGGATTTCGGAATCATCTATGAGAGTAGGCTGACTTTTCGTGCACATATCGAGAGGATTTGTGACATTGCACTGAGGATGTTGGGCTTCATCATTCGGACCGGAAGAGTTTTCAGAGATCCCACTGAGCTCAGAGTCCTATACAACACGTTCGTTCGGAGCAGACTCGAAAGTGGTTCTGTGATATGGAGTCCTCACGAGGCGAGATATTCCGTTATGCTGGAGAGGGTTCAGAAAAAATTTCTGAGGTATCTCTACACGAGGAAGTATGGTAGTTATCCGTGGCTCTATCCCACGGCATTTCTTTTGGGAAAACTCAGAAGAGATGGGCTTCTCATTACCCATTTCTTTAAATTAATCAGGGGATATTTCGAGAACTCGGCCGTGCTAGAGGGTGTTGGTCTTTATGTCCCTGATAGATTTCTCCGACAGTGATAGCACAGATTGTTTACCTACCGGCCACCAGAACCAATCTGCCTATGGTGACACCGGTTGGAAGAGCAATTAGTCTGAACGCGGTCTCCTTGGAGATCGACGTCTTTCATATTAGTGAAGGTACGTTCAGGGGACAAATACTCTTGACTTTAGAAAGTATCTTGTCTTCCTAATGTCGAACCATCTCTAATGCGTTCCTGGTATTATGTTGTATTTTTAAGAATTGATTGTATCTCAATAGAGACGAAGATGTAAATTATTTGGAAACAGAATATGGTGGTCGAGGCGTTTACAGGACTTACGACCCGTCATTGGTTGGGTTAAGCGATTGCTTTATGTAATACAACATTCCTCCATTCCGTACGAACACCACGTCTGACAATTATTTTTGAAAGTTGTATATATGCATATAAAAATTGGAGAGTTTTCTCCAGGCGTTGTCTAGTAATGTGTGCTAATTGAGTTGTTAGCCTTTCACATTACATTAATAAAGATTCTCTGCTTAATGCTTACATCTAGTCTCAATAGATGGCGCTAGTGTAGATTGAACTAAAATATGTGAAATGTTTCTCAACATGTTGAATATAAACCGGTTAGAGGCATTTGAAATGTGGCTTCACCGAAGAATGTTCAGGATCCCATGGACAGACAGAGTGACGAACACAGAAGTCCTGAATCGTGCAGGAGTAAATAGAGAAATATCGCCTGATGCATCTAATTTTGAAGGGAAAAATAGAGGGCCGCAGGGCGGCAGGGAGAAGGCAGATCTCTTGGCTGCGCAATGTGAGGGAGTGGAGGGGAATCGGAACTGTGGAGGAGCTATTCCGGACAGCGCAGGATAGGGAAGAGTTTACCAGAGCGATCGCCAACGTCGGGGGGATCTGACAGGGCACTTTAAGAAGAAGAAGAAGATTATTAAATGCCTAGGATGTAAGACAGCATGTCAAAAAAGAACAGATTGGAAGTCCATCTTTTCTGCCTACCACTTTGGAGGCACGCAGTCGGTGAGTCGATTAGATATGAAATCATTGGTTGATATTAGTTCAATAGGAGATAAAGTATGAAAACATTCTCCACGCGAGACACATTATCATGTCAATAGAATGAAGACCAAACAGAAGTTTAATTTGTTTATCTTATGATAACATTACAGAGCTCAAGTTTCGATTATAAACAAAAACACTGACAACCAATGGACTTTGGTAAGCGGCATCCATTGTGGATTTAGGAGTCGAAAATTTGTCATAGATTTGGGAAACGCTAAATTATAAAATTGGAATGAACCGATTAATCTAAATGCATATTGACATTGTTAATTCTTTAGAATCCATAGAAAGGCGCCGTAAAAAGAACGCGATGCATACTGGTTCTTACCTCAAATTATCCGTCCTCAACAACCACAATACTATTCCAGTGGTCCATCAGTCGTGGAAGTAGAATCAATTCAACTAACACATGTATTTACGATGAAGGATCTCGGAATCATCTATGAGAGTAGGCTGACTTTTCGTGCACATATCGAGAGGATTTGGGGATGCACTGAGGATGTTGGGCTTCATCATTCGGACCGGAAGAGTTTTCAGAGATCTCAAACAACTCAGAGTCCTATACAACGCGTTGGCTTGGAGTCCTCACGAGGCGAGATATTCCGTTATGCTGGAGAGGGTTCAGAAAAATATTCTGAGGTATCTCTACATGAGGGAGTATGGTAGTTATCCAGGGCATTTATTTTAGGAATGCTCGGAACCAATTCTTTACAGCTTCGAAGAGATGGACATCTCATTACCCATTTCTTTAAATTAATCAGGGGATATTTCGAGAACTCGGCCGTGCTAGAGGGTGTTGGAATTTTTGTCCCTGATAGATTTCTCCGACAGCGACAGCAGAGATCGTTTTACCTACCGGCAACCAGAACCAAGATGACTCTGGTGACACCGGTGGGAAGAGCAAATAGTCTGCTGAACGCGGTTTCCTCGGAGATCGACGTCTTTCATATTAGTGAAGGTACGTTCAGAGGACAAATACTCTTAACTTTAGAAAGTCTCTTGTCTTCCTAATGTCGAACCATCTCTAATGCGTTCCTGGTATTATGTTGTATTTTTATAATATTTTACCTGTACTCAATAGATGGCGTAAACATTTTGCTGTTTGTGATGTCTTTTGAGTTAATAAACTGATTTGATTTGATTTGAATAAACTCAAAATGGAGTAATCATCAAATTAAATTAAATACCGATCCCTAAATAATTATCATACAATTTCCTTACGGAGACATGTCAACTAGCTGCGGAGTCAATACAGGATATAAAATCATTTTTAGCAGGAAGCAAATTCATTTTTTTAATAGAAGAGGGAGGGAGGTTATGAACGGAAAGCTCCAGAGAGTCAGAAAAGACCGTTTGAACCTAACATGTAGGTTGTATTTTGGATTAAGGGAAGTGTTTGGGATTCAATGATAAGGGGATGTGGTCAACCCCGAGTGTAGGAACGGAGCTACAGAGGGAAATATCCACAGCGCTAGGGGGCTAGAGAGCCATCGTTAATATTCGTAACACATATGTTGTGGTGATCCAGGAGATCAACCAAATCTCTTTCCAATCTATCACAAGTGGGAGCGCCCCCCAAACTATTATGAGCACTTAAGTCGCTTAGAACATACAACATCAAACATACAATGACCAATGGGCGAGTGGAGAGGGATATTGAAAGAAGGGCTGGGGCAGGCAACAAAGTGAATTGTGCACTTAAAGTTGTCATTGCAAACAAAAACCTATCCAAAAAAGCTAGAATGGCAGTGCACAACGGTGTTCTTCTACCGGCCCTTATGTATGGAAGCGAAGCATGGAACTGACAAAAGAAGGATGAAAGTAGAATAAATGCAGTCGAAATGAGATCTCTTAGATGAATGTGTGGATATTCTGTATATGATAGAGTGTCGAATGAAAATATAAGAAGTGAATGCGGTGCTAATGATGTTGTTATCAACAAAATAATGAAAGGATCATTAAGATGGTTTGGACATATGGAAAGAATGAATGAAGAAAGAATCGTAAAAAAATTATATGTTAACGATCTAAATGGAACCAGAAATAGAGGAAGACCGAGGAAAACGTGACACGATCAAATAAATCAAATATTGAATGTCGGCCATGTGAGGAGTCAGAGAAATCGACGCGCATGCATGACACGATGTATGATTGTTGAGGAAGCGAGAGAAATATGTCAGGAAAGAAAAGTGTGGCAGTCCGTTCTTTCTGCCTACCCCTTCGGGGAGACGGCGTGATGGTTAGTTATTTAGTTTTTTTATTACAATGACCGACAAAGCACTTCCTTCGCAGAAGTTTCCGAAGACTGTATAGTTGGGAACACGTCTAGCTCCACGGGAAGGGATACATGGGAGGGAAGCGTTTCGAATGTGAGGACAACTGTACTATCCACATTAAATTTTTCAGACCAGTGTGAAGGAATACCTCGCATAATCCCTGATTTGGTTACTTAGATGGACGGGATAAAAACATTGAAGGAAACTTTCTGAGTTAACAAAATTACTTGCATCTTTTGATGTGTTAAACTCGACCGATAATTTGTTTCTACCGATGCTTTTGATACCATTCCAGGAGGTTTTTATTTTGTTTTTGAAAAGGAACATTTCAAAATCAATCCGAACAATATTCCCATCGAGTTGGGGTCGAGATTGAACTGAGTGAGATGAGTGGTGAAAAGGAGTCTGTCGAGTTCGTTCAAAAGGCGGGCCGTAGGTGGAATCTTGGGTTGGATATTGGAGTGAAGGGATAATGAGGTAAAAAAGTAGTCGAAGGAGTGGCAATCGAAATGTAGGTTTTGGAGCAATACGTCGTTTCCTAGGGAGAGATGCCTTTGAGGTTGGAGATTAGTGAGGAAGATGATCTGAGTCGGAATTCGCAACTTGACCGTTTGTAGTCGTGAAGGAAGACTTTCGAATATTGAGATTATTTTCCCTTTTATTGTGACGATAGTAGAGGCTTCTGGAACCATTGGTTTCACTGACTCCATAATTGCGGAACTCATCGCCGAATCGCTGGAGATATTCCCATCGAGGGAACGGGATCATACTTTTTAATTAGAAAAAAACAATAATAAAATTAGAATTTAACACTTTCAAAACTTGTACAAAACCACTTTATTTTGAGTCAGGAGCGCCAACCAGTTTCACTCTGTAACGAGCTTCGTCAGGGCTACACACAAACTTGTATAGTTATAGTTTGTGTATAGCCCTGACGAAGCTCGTTACATAGTGAAACCGGTTCCCGCTCCTGACTCAAAATAAAGTGGTTTTATATATCGTTTTAAAAGTGTTTAATTCTAATTTTGAATATCGTCACCTGAGAGAAAGAAGGTTCCAACTGACAAAAGTAAAAAGCTGAGAAAAATGAAGTCAAAGTTTTGTTGGTTTCGGGTGTGTATCTTGGAATAAAAGAGTTTTATTCCAATTTCCAGAGATTATTTTACCGGGAAACGTGTAAATTTTGTCTGGCAACAGTTGGAATTATAAAATTCTAAGTTTAAATGAATCCTTCTTCAGTGAATCGTGTGTTTTGCAACATCAAAATGACGATACTATTACATGTTTTTTTTTATTGTACGTATAGATAAGGTAAGTAAGAACCCATTTCACGAAAAAAAGTCAAATGTGAAATGTTGTTAGCTGGAACCCTCTTACTCTCAGGTGACGATATGTCAAACCAGCAAGTAATAGCTTCTTTCCAAAGTTTAAAATAATAATAAATAACAATAATAATAAACTCTTGAGAAATAATTTAAAATAAAATTTTACCTTTTGACAGCTTTCACTAAAACAGAAAAAATTTAAGATCAAGAAGGTCGCGTGTAAGATCAAATTTAAATAAGCTATACTATTTAACCAAAGTTCAAAATAATGTTAACACGCCGCTACCACCAATATGACGTGCGTCAGCCGTCGCTCCAACTCGTCGAATGCCGAGACATATGACCAAATGCAATGCCGTCTCGAAATCACTATTTACCCTTTTAAGACGGTATTGGATCGAATGTGCGCAGGATGGAAATTCTATTCACTTAGGGTCACCATTATTTAATAATATAATGCAACAGCAGTTCTTAATGTCTACGGAATGACTATTGTTGGGGAAACTAACCTAACCTAACCTAACCCTGGCTTTGAGTCAAATCAATGCCATCTCGAAAACGACGTGAATCAACGTGGGAATCGTAACATTTATATGTATATTTTGACTTATCGCATTCTTTCAGATTCAAATTGCTTCTGGCAGAAATGAAAGTAGAATGGATGGATGAAAGTAGAATAAATTCAGTTGAAATGAGATCTCTTAGACGAATGTATGGATACTCTGTGTATGATAGAGTGTCGAATGAAAATATAAGAAGTGAATACGGTGCGAATGATGGTGTCATGAACAAAATAATGAAAGGATCATTAAGATGGTTTGAACATATGGAAAGAATGAATGAAGAAAGAATAGTAAAAAAAGTTATATGTTAATGATGTAAATATAACCAGAAATAGAGGGAGACCGAGGAAAACGTGGCACGATCAAATAAATCAAATATTGAATGTCGGCCATATGAGGAGTCAGAGAAATCGACGCGCGTGCATGACACGATGTATGAATGTTGAGGAATCGAGAGAAATATGTCAGGAAAGAAAAGTGTGGCAGTCCATTATTTCTGCCTACCCCTTCGGGGAGACGGCGTTATGGTTAGTTAGTTAGTTAGTTCCATGTGCAAATACACAAAAAAGCACTCTAGAATGAATAGCTGAATTAGGTGAATGTTATATTTTGAATTTCGAACAATGATTTTTGACGTTTATCACCATAGACAAATCAATCGAACTCTAAAAAATCTATGATTTAAATTTTTTGTTTCCCGAACATTATCTTTGAATATTACTTCGTGTTTACTCGTGTCATATTGACGTTCAAAAGCAAAATACGGGTTCGCCCCGCGTGTTTTAAAAACCATTTGAGTACAAATATACAAGTAATCAACATGGATTTCATTATAGACACTGTCGGGGATGAGAATCTTCTTGATAAAGATGAGGTCATTGGAGAAGTAGACGAAAACGAATTCGCAAACGGTAAGTATTTTTTTAGGTTAACCTACTTCGTTTTCCGATTCACATTATTTTTGTATTTAAAGATTTTTTAAATGGCAATATAAACTTTTCACTTACCATATTAAATTTTAATACTACTTTAGAAAACAATCCAATTTTGATAATCCGTTAAAACAGAAAATTAATAACATTAGAGTTATTAATTCTTAACATTAGAGTTATTAAGAAGAGAGAAAAGTTTTTGCGGGTGACAAAGTAATCGGAGCTTTAAAAGTAGGCATTGGAAAGAATAATTTATCAATGATAGCGAAAATGATCGTTCAGGAGTTCTGGTTTCGCTCCCACCGGAACTTCGTAACTAACTAACCATCACGCCGTCTCCCCGAAGGGGTAGGCAGAAAGAATGGACTACCACACTTCTCTTTCCTGACGTATTTCCCTCGATTCCTCAACACTCATACATCGTGTCATGCATGCGTGTCGATTTCTCTGACTCACGTGGCCGACATTCAATATTTGATTTTTTTCTTTCGGTTTTCACGTTTTCCTCGGTCGTGCTCTATTTCTAGTTACATTTGCATTGTTAACAATTACTTTTTTAACCATTCTTTCTTCATTCATTCTTTCCATGTGTCCAAATCATCTTAATTCATTATTTTGTTCATAACACCATTATCATACACGTAGAACACGCATTCGTCTAAGAGATCTCATTTCTACTGCATTTATTCTACTTTCATCCTTCTTTTGCTAGTTCCATGCTTCGCTTCCATACATAAGGGTCAGTACAAGAAGACCATTGTGCACTACCAACTTTTTTGAATAGGTTTTTGTTTGCGCTGACAATTTTAAATGCACCATTCACTTTGTGGCCTGCCCCAACCCTTCTTTCAATTTCACTCTCCACTCATCCATCTTTTATGAACATACTACCCAAATACACAAAGTCATTTACTTGCTCCAGATTTCCAGCTTCCTCAGGGTTACAAAAGTCATATGTGATAATGCCCTAGTTAAGCGAAACATGTAATTCACATAAAATATAATATAAACTAACTAACTTACTAACTAACCATCACACCGTCTCTCTGAAGGGGTAGGCAGAAAGAATGGACTGCCACACTTTTCTTTGCTGACATATTTCTCTCGCTTCCTCAACATTCATACATCATGTCATGCACGCGCGTCGATTTCTCTGACTCCTCACATGGCCGACATTCAATATTTGATTTATTTGATCATGCCACGTTTTCCTCGGTCATCCTCTATTTTTGGTTCCATTTACATCGTTAACATATAATTTTTTTACCATTCTTTCTTCATTCATTCTTTCCATATGTCCAAACCACCTTAATGATCCTTTCATTATTTTGTTTGTGACACCATCATTCGCACCGCATTCACTTCTTATATTTTCATTCGACACTCTATCATACACAGAGTATCCACACATAATATAACTTATTCTTCATTTGAATTAATTATTTAGTATGTTATTTTATTTCAGTAAGTGAAGAAGCCCTCTCTGATATTATAAACCGTATCAAAATCGCACACAAAGAATTACAGAGTGAAAAAACTATAGATTGTAATCAAAGCTCCAAAGACGATGTGATCATAGACAGTTTCTTTACCGAGATGGGCTGGGCGAACGAGCTGGGCACCAAGTCTGCCGACAGGACGAAGAAGAATAGATTCATGTTCAATAACATTGATTTAGATACGGGGAAATTTAATTTGAAAGCAGCCAGTGTGGACGTGGACAAAGAGATGAAAAAGAGTGTGCTGACGCCCGGATTAGAACAGCAATTCTCTCTCCCAGAATATGATGTCAGTGAAAAGAGAAAGAAAGCGCTTCGAAAGGTAAAAAAAATGCATCTCTTTTTAACCCTCCCTTCCCTATGATGGGTATCTTCTACACGTTGCTTCTAAAAACCATCAATATCTCTACAAACATAATAAATACAAGGTTAAGATTTCAGGTATTCCTCCATAATATATTTACGCATTGATTTAAAAAATAAAACTAACTAACTAACTAACCATCACGCCGTCTCCCCGAAGGGGTAGGCAGAAAGAATGGACTGCCACACCTTTCTTTCCTGACATATTTCTCTCGCTTCCTCAACATTCATACATCGTGTCATGCACGCGCGTCGATTTCTCTGACTCCTCATGGCCGACATTCAATATTTGATTTATTTGATCGTGCCACGTTTTCCTCGGTCTTCCTCTATTTCTGGTTCCATTTACATCATTAACATATAATTTTTTTACCATTCTTTCTTCATTCTTTCTTTCCATATGTCCAAACCATCTTAATGATCCTTTCATTATTTTGTTCATAACACCATCATTCGCACCGCATTTACTTCTTATATTTTCATTCGACACTCTATCATACACAGAGTATCCATACATTCGTCTAAGAGATCTCATTTCCACTGCATTTATTCTACTTTCATCCTTCTTTTGCCAGTTCCATGCTTCGCTTCCATACATAAGGGTCGGTAGAAGAACACCATTGTGCACTGCCATTCTAGCTTTTTTGGATAGGTTTTTGTTTTGCGATGACAACTTTAAGTGCACCATTCACTTTGTTGCCTGCCCCAACCCTTCTTTCAATATCCCTCTCCACTCGCCCATCTCTTGTAAACTTACTACCTAAATACACGAACTCAACTACTTGCTCCAAATTTTCACCATTCACGCTAATGTTGCAGACTGTGGTGGTTTCTTCCTTTTCAAAAATCATTACCTTGGACTTATTAACATTCATCATCAGATCATTTCGCATGCATACCTCATACATACAATTCACCAGGACTTGTAGTTCATGCTCGTTGTCAGCAAGTAGGACAGCGTCATCCACATACAAGAGACAGCTTACTGACACTCCGCTCATTTTGGCACCTACATCCAACCCTTTCAGCTCTCTCATACAATTGTCCATATACAGATTAAATAACCACGGGGACATTATGCAACCTTGTTTGACACCTTTATTGATATCAAACCAGGCTGTAAGATCTCCATTTACTCTGACACTAGCAGTGCTTTCCGTGTATAGTGACTTAATGGCCGTGATCAGTTTTGTATTTATTCCATATTCAGACAATATTTTCCACAACTTTACTCTATTAACGTAATCATATGCTTTTTGTAAGTCGACAAATGCACAGAAAAGTTTGCGATTTTTGGCCAGAAACTTCTCTGTCAATGTACGAAGTCCAAAAATTTGATCCATACATCCTCTGCCATTCATAAAGGCACCTTGCACATCCCAAACTTTGTCACTCGTCAATTTTCTTACTCTTTCTATTAAAATTCTGCCATAGACTTTACCAACGACACTCAAAAGACTAATAGCTCTGTGGTTTCCACATTCCATACGCGATCCTTTTCCTTTGTACAGGGGCATAATTACTGCTTAAAAATAATATTAATAATAATCAGAATTTATCGGGTACATCGGAGGTATTTTGTGAAAATCGAAAACAAAGTCGCGTATAAACAGCGCTTTGAGTGCGCCACACTATATTGGCATCTCACTCTTGCATATGTTCTAGCTCAATGTTCTCACTCTCGTCGTCCCGCCGCGCCGGCAGTGGCGGCAGTCGCTTTCGAGCTTGCAACCAGAGCGGGATCTATGTCTGTTCCGTGAGCGTTGCCAGATGGTTTTTTAATATTTTTAGCAATCAAATCTCAATTATTATAATTTTTTACTTCAATTATAATTATATAAGGGGATTAGCTATGAATGTTCCTATTTTTCCGATTTAAAATCGCAATTTTTTTAACGTGTACTGACTACCCTACACCGGAACGCACGTTTTTATTTTAGCACCGTAAGGGAAAAGTTTATTAACTAACTAACTTACCATCATGCCGTCTCTCCGAAAGGGTAGGCAGAAAGAATGGACTGCCACACTTTAACCGATGCGGCACTCCATCCTTCTCTTTTCGCCCCCGCGGGAGACGCAGTGTGATGGGTTGCAAACTTCATCACCACCAATAGGCATCTCCATCTAATAAATCTAAAACATATAATATGAACAACAAAATCAAGAGTTTTGTTTCTCTAAACATTGTATTTCTAAGAGCATTATAATGATCTTGATTTATGTATAATACATATGAATGTTTTGTGCAAATGTAATATAATATCATCATCATTGGCTGTCCCTCGTGTCCGAGGAAGACTGTCCTTCACGGTTGTGGGTCTGCATGTGACTGAAGAGCCGGATCCTGGACCCACATATTCTGGGGCATCTGGGGCGGGGGAAGGCGCTTGTAATGGAGCCGTCACCGTCTCCCAGTGGTCTCTCCTTTCTCCTCCTCATAAATTTCATATAAAATATTCAAAAAACAGATTTTCAATTACATTAGTAATATTCAAGTTTAAAATTCACAGCGAGTTTGCTTGGATTGAAACATTGTTTTATAGTTACAAACTGAATTAGTATACACACATTTTTGCATCCATACACATGTCATTTAATCCGATAAATAAACTAATTGATATTGAACTTCAATTGTATTTGTTGAATATATATTGGGTTTATTTATATACTCGAATTTAGCAATAGCGAAGCGTTGCCGGGTCAGCTAGTATAATAAAAAATACAATGATATAAAATAAAATAAAATAACAAAATAAAAATAGTACAACACATAATGTTCTTTAAGATGGTGCACTTGTTGTCGGCTGGACGATCCGGACTTTTGTGTTTATTTAATTTATATTCCACGTATCTACCGTACTTTTAAATAACTGTAATTAGGCACTTAAAACGATCCAACACCAGCAACAACTTTAAAATATCATTGAAGAAATTATTCAAATTGTTATTAGAACAAATGAAACAATTATTTTAACACCTGTCAAAATTCTTTATATAAACGAAGAAACTTGTATAATTTTAACATGAAAACAGTACAGACGTATTACGTGTCACAATTAACTATTATAAAGTGCGGCAACAATCATATTGATCAAAACAATTCACTTATACACGAAATATTACCACATGAACCAAACCAAATATTCAAAATTATTTATGTAAGCTATTAGTATTCCATATTTAAATATGATTGTCTTAAATCAGTGTAATCTGATAGCGAAATGCATCATAAACACCGGTCTTAAGGTTAATCCCAAAAGAGCTAGCAACCAAAGACTTAAATAAATAAATGACAACTTATAAAGTGAATTAGACACGCAAGGTGTCATAACTAATTTGTTGTTATCTTTGCAGGCTGAGAGAGACAAGACGAAGGGTCCGTCCTGGTTCAATCTCCCCGCGCCCGAGATCACCGAGGAGCTGAAAAACGACCTGCAAGTGCTGAAGATGAGATCGGTGTTGAATCCCAAACACTTTTACAAGAAAAACGATATGGAAGTCCTCCCCAAATACTTTCAGGTAATATTATTTATTTATTTTTATGATCAAATGCTATGTGTGGTCTGTTTTATTGTACGGGTGTGAAACTTGGACCCTGAAAGTTAACTCAATGAACAGACTGGAAGCATTTGAAGTGTGGCTCCATCATTGAGCGTACGTCTATTTTCGAGACAGTCCAAGGAATGAAATATTAGGGCAGATTGGTAATCTGAGAACGATTTGAACATTTTGGTTAGGTATGTAATGATATTCCTATAAAAATAAGAGCTATACCCTTTCCATCGATTTGGCTCGCGCTGTAATGGTGTAAAGATATTTTTAATGAAATAGTAATAATATTTTTCTTTAGATGGGCACGGTTATGGATTCCGCTCTGGACCACCACAACGAGAGGCTGACGAGGAAGGAGCAAAAGAGGACGATGGTGGACGAGCTGCTAGCCGACGCGGAGTTCAACAGGTACAACAAGAGGAAATACACGGAGATAATTGAGGAGAAGAGGAAGACCACATACAAGTCTTACATCAAGGACAAGAGACTGAAGAGCAAGGAGCAATTTAAAAAGAACAAACGGGAAAGCAAACAGAAGCGAAAAGGTTAACACCTTTAAATGTATTTTTAATAAATTGTATGTTGGTACATTCTTTGTTATTATTTTTCTTCTTCTGCTTAATTTAGGACTGTGTCCTGTTATTTCTCGGAGCCTGTTCCTGGGATGCAGATGTCCAACTGTCTCGCCATATTTTAGGTGGTTTTCCTGCAGGTCAATATCCCGTTGGTACTTTATTTGCGGCTATATTTATCACTCTTTCAGAACACGCTCTTTCCACGTGATCTCTCCAGTAGCGTCTTCTCAGTCTTCTCCATCGCACGACATCTTCCACATTGCAGATCTTTCTTATTTCAGAATTTCTTATTCTGTCTCGGAGTGTCTTCCCGCAACGGATCGGAGAGTCTTCATTTCTGTGGTTCTTAGAAGACTTTTTGTTCTGATGGTGTCAGCTCTCGTTTCTATTCCATATGTCATTATAGGACGTACGCATGTCTTGTAGATTCGAATCTTGCTCTCCTTTAGCATATTTTTATTTTTCCAAACCGCATTCGTCAAGCAACCAGCCACAACGGCGGCCCTGTTTGTTATTATTTTTCAATATTAAATATTTTTGTTTGGAGGCATAGGTCCAACCAAGAGATACGTACGATGACCCAGCAGCCCCTTATAACGAGCACCAAGAGAGCCGGTCACTTAGCATAGATTGGGCATGTATGCCAAGCCAGTGAGACCAGGGCAATCAAGACCCTGGACGCGTCTAGACCGACTGGAGTAAGAGCTCTAGTAAGGGCTAGACAGCGCCTAATGGATAATGTTCTGGCTGATCTGGCTATCAGTGGCGGTACTTCCATACAAGCCGAGAAGCCGGGCTTGCCTAAAAAAATCTATAATGAAACGATGTTTATTGCGCGTTTGAGCCGTCTACGAATAAAATAGTATTTTGAATTTTCGCGCTAGTAGCAATTTAATTCGTTGCGTTGCAAATGACTTCGCTGACATGCGCAGAAATGACCTAAGTGTATGTTTTGTTTCACTCATACGCGCCGTATTTAATTTCACTCATACGTACGTAGGTGAGATGCCCGCCAAATCGCCTACGTTCACATGTTTTGTTTCATGTTTTATATGGGCTTCATATTGGGCTTGCAAAATGTAAAAGGGTCCTTGTCGCACTTACGTATTTTTGTCTTGTAATCATATAGCTAGGTGCATATATACCAGAAGATATCTACAATTTTTTTTATGCATTTGAAGCCGGGCTTTATCACTCTGAAGTATGTTACTAATCGATGTGTCACGAACTTCATTTCTATTGTCAGAATGCTATCTGTCATTTACGTTATGTGCTGAAATGTTATGAAAGGAACGATTATGTAATTTCTTTACGAATATCTATTTATAATTCCTTGGCTTGCCTTACTGGCTGACCCTAGGCTTGCCACTGCTGGCTAGGTTGGGCAAATCAGGCTGCTGGGAGCAAAAGGCGCAGGATCGAGGAGCTTGGAGGAAAATCATCCAAGGGCTAAAACTCTTCAAGAGTTGTATAGCCATAGGAAGTAGAATATTATTCTCCGGTGTTACAACCCTTAGTGGGTAGCCTTCTCCAAGAAACGTCTCCTTCCTGTTTTGTCTCTAGCTGCCACCTCCCAGTCTTAACAGTCTGCCACAGTACCATCCAACCATGGCAGTCTCAGCCTGCCGATGCTTCTTCGCCCTACTGGATTGCCATACAACACTCTTTTGGGGAGCTCCAGATCCCCCATGCGGTGCAAGTGCCCTAGCCTGCGAAGTCTGTTAATTTTTATAAACTTGACTGACGTCCTGGTATAGATCGTAGAGCTCTGTGTTGTATCTCCTTCTCCACGTCTGACCATCTTTAATGGGTCCGAGGATTCTGCGGAGGATTTTTCTTTCTCTATACTAAATATAGTTGACTAATATTCTAAAACATTCTTACGTAATTGGAGCTTTAAAAGTAGTCATTTGAAACAAGAATTTATCAATGATAGCGAAAATGGCCTTTCACAATTAAGTTATGCTTCTAACCCTTATCTTTGGAAGTGAAGCATGGAACTGGCAGAAGAAGAATGAAAGTAGAATAAATGCAGTAGAAATGAGATCTCTTAGATGAATGTGTGAATACTTTGTGTGTGATAGAGTGTCGAATGAAAATATAATAAGTGAAATAAAATGCGGTGCGAATGATGGTGTTGTGATCAAAATAATGAAAGGATCATTAAGATGGTTTGGACAAATGGAAAGAATGAATAAAGAAAGAATGGTAAAAAAATTATATTTTAAAGATGTAAATAGAACCAGAAATAGAGGAAAACGTGGCACGATCAAATAAAATAAATAATGAATGTCGGCCACGTGAGGAGTCAGAGAAATCGACGCGCGTGCATGACGCGATGTATGAATGTTGAAGAAGCGAGAGAAATATGTCAGAAGAGGAAAGTGTGGCAGTCCATTCTTTCTGCCTACCGTTTCAGGGAGACGGCGTGATGGTTAGTTAGTTAGTTTACAAATGGAACTTTAATTTAGGTAAAGGTTTAAAGATAGATATGCATTTGTGATGTGGTTCGGTTTTGCAAATGGAGACTACGGGGGAAAAACAAGGAATGTCAGTAGAAGGTTAATTTGAATAAATTGAGAATAAAGCTAATCAAAGTCCATATATTTCTTAGCAATTAGCAATCGATTATCTGGCCATAGTCGATGACACAGATGATTTTTGAATATGAAATTTTTACTGACAAATGCTGCTAGATGGCATTATTACATTTATTTTGAATTTTAACTGACATTCCTTGTTTTTCCCCTGTAGTCTTTAAATGAAATGTCACAAGTTGGTAAACGGTTATTTCGGCAAAAAATTCCACAGATACTTAAATAAAAATATGACAAAAGTGAGCTTCGGCACCGATTTTTTTTTTTAATATTCATGAGAGTAATTAGTTAATAATATTATATTAATAATAATGCAAAATTGTTTCATTTATACAAATGTCACGAATTGGGACTTGTCTGACATCTATGGTCGGTTTGTGTAAACTTTTTAATAGGATCAGTGTTAGCTAAGCAAAGCACTCGTCTATTAATACCGACTACATACTTTTGATACCCTGCCCTAAGCAAACACGAAAAGTTTCTAATGTTATTAGTTGGTCAGGAGTTGTTTCGGGCGGTCTTGTGCCGTGAGCTGCGAGCGCAAAAAAAGCGGTAAATATTTTGATATTGTAAAATAAAGTATCATACGTTAAATATATCATCCGTTGTGATACAAATTGTGTTTTGACAGAAGCGCTCCGCTTTGTTTCAAGTGTTATTGTGTAAGTTTAGTTATCTTTGTTTGCTGTCAGTTTCAACAGGCGCTTTTTGTCCTACGGTAAGAGAATGAATTACATTTCTAAAATAAACATTGTAATAACATTTAGACAGCATCACGTCATATATTATAAGTAAAATATTAATATTGAGTTCTTGGAAAATGTATTTAAAGACGCACAAAATATGCTTTCGATAGCTATTTTATAAAGAATGCAACAGGTATGTCATTGTTCGCTGATATCCGCTTCGTTCTGTTTATTGGTTTATCGCCCATAAAACGAATGTATCACGAAATTATAATATTTAAGATATATACAAACGGAGATTATTCAATTGACAAAAGTAAACAGTTTGTTCTACACAATATATACGTATCTTCAAAGCATATTACATTAATTATATATAAAATGTATTATGAAATAACTGCTAAGGGTGTCATATTCTATCTTAAAGCCTAAATATTCCAAATTTTCATATCTGCTTGAAGTTTATTTGAATGATGCTAACTGATTCAAATAATTAATCGATTAGAGGGGCGATTGAAGAGATTACTATTCGATACTTTCCGTTTACCGCGAATGATAAGAATTATAAATGAAAGGATTGATTGTTTCACTCTGCGATTGACAATCGTTCAGTTGATCTCCAGACTGCAAACATGGTAGACAAGATTTCGTTTACAGTAGAACTTCTCATAACTAGAATAATTCCTTCCAGGGGGTAGGCAGAAAGAATGGACTGACACACTTTTCTTTCCTGACATATTTCTCTCGCTTCCTCAACATTCATACATCGTGTCATGCACGCGCGTCGATTTCTCTGACTCTTTACGTGGCCGACATTCAATATTTGATTTATTTGATCGTGCCACGTTTTCCTCGGTCTTCCTCTATTTCTAGTTTCATTTACATCGTTAACATATAATTTTTTACCATTCTTTCTTCATTCATTCTTTCCATGTGTCCAAACCATATTAATGGTCCTTTCATTATTTTGTTCATAACACCATCATTCGCACCGCATTCATTTCTTATATTTTCATTCGACACTCTATCATACACTGAGTTTCCGTATGTAATTTTATTTAAAAAACGTTAAAAATAATAAAAATTTGTAGGATAAATGTAGTAGAAATGAGATCTCTTAGACGAATGTACGGTAGAAGGATATAGGACAGAATCTCAAATGCTGATATAAGAAAGGAATGTAGAGCGGAAGAAGGTATTATAAACAAAATTATGAAAGACGTCTATCTCCGAACAGACCGCGTTCAGCAGATTAATTGCTATTCCCACCGGTGTCACTAGAGGCAGATTGGTTCTGGCGGCCGGTAGGTAAAACAATCTATGCTGTCGCTGTCGGAGATATCTATCAGGGACAAAAAGCCGAACACCCTCCAACACGGCCGAGTTCTCGAAATATTGAGTAATCTAAAGAAATGGGTTATGAGATGCCCATCTCTTCGAAGCTGCAGAGAGTTGGCCAAAGAGCCACAGATAACTACCATACTCCCTCATGTAGAGATACCTCAGAATTTTTTCTGAACCCTCTCCAGCATAACGGAATATCTCGCCTCGTGAGGACTCATCACAGAACCACTTTCGAGTCTGCTCCGAACGAACGCGTTGTATAGGACTCTGAACACATGAGGATCCTTGAAAACTCTTCCGGTTCGGACGATGAAGCCCAACATCCTCAGTGCAATGTCACAAATCCTCTCGATATGTGCACGAAAAGCCTACTATCATAGATGATCCCGAGATCTCTCATCGTAGATACATGTGCTAGTTGCTGGTTGTTCATTCAATGTCGACTGTCTGGCACTTAGGTTCTCGTTGATGCAGAGTTCAGATCGTACATAAGCTGGTGCCATTCCATGGAACGCCTTAAAGACCGTCCAGCAGAGCTTGTATTGTATCATTTTTGGACATTTCAGCTAATGGAGCTCCACAAGATGCTGTGCTATATGACAACTCTTCGGCACACCCTATAGTCATCGTATTTGTAATTGCGGAATAGGTGCCGCGTCACTCTTTGCGGATATTGTGAGAGATCCTTATTCTAGGCGCCAGGTTGACGTCCTGAGCGGCGCGGCGTCGGTCTGAGCGCTCGGAGGAGAGGCGTCGCGACGCCCAGACGTCGAGTGCACCTAAAATCGAGGCAGACGCGTCCTCTATACAAGCGAAAAATACACACATTCATAATATTTATTGTTTCTTGAACAATGATGTATAACTCCATAGTAAATAATTAAACAAACAAACAAACCATCACGCCGTTTCCCCGCAGGGGTTGGCAGAATGAATAGACCGCCACACTTCTCTATCCTGACACAATTCTCTAGCTTCCTCCACATCATACAACGAATCATACACGCACATCGATTCTTTCGACTTCTTACATGAACTTTTTCTTCTTCTTAAAGTGCCCTGTCAGGTCCCCCCGACGTTGGCGATCACTCTGGTAAACTCTTCCCTATCCTGCGCTGTCCGGAATAGCTCCTCCACAGTTCCGATTCCCGTCCATTCCCTCACATTGCGCAGCCAAGAGATCTGCCTTCTCCCTGCCCCCCTGCGGCCCTCTATTTTTCCCTTCAATATTAGATGCAGCAGGCGATACTTCTCTCCTCGCAGAACGTGACCCAGATATGAAATCTTGCGGACTTTGATAAATGTCAGCAGCTCTCTTTTTACTCCTAACATGAACAACCTTTAAAATTAGATAAATTTGGTCAAACCATGTTGTCCTGAAACAGAAAACAGCTGTCGCGTAAAATAAAATACAATTGTGATACATAAAATAAAGTTATTTAATTTAACAGTTTAAAATGTTAAGGTATCATAGTGTTTCGGCCAAAACAATGGACTATTTAATTAATTTAATAATTAATACGAATGAAAGTATATTTTTTCTAGAAGTTATATTAAAACTAGTTGGAAACCGTGATATATTCACTGAAGTTAAGATTTGAAGGAGCGAAAAGAGAAGGATGGAGTGCCGCATCAGTAAAAGTGTGACAGTCCATTATTTCTGCCTACCCTTTCGGGGAGACGGCGTGATGGTTAGTTAGTTAGTTTTAATATTATTGATTGAGCCTGGCGAAACCGGTTGCTGTCGAAGTTAAGGCAAAAGTGTAAGTAGTTAAAAAATACATTGTTTTATTAAAAATGATACTATTTTTATTCTTTGTTTATTTAAAATAATACTATAGGTATTAATTCTTATTTTACATAAGCGTGAATGGTGAAAATTTGGAGCAAGTAGATGAGTTCGTGTATTTAAGAAGTATGTTTACAGTGGAGAGGGATATTGAAAGAAGGGTTGGGGCAGGCAACAAAGTGAATGGTGCAATTGAAGTTGTCATCGCAAACAAAAACCTATCCAAAAAAGCTAGAATGGCAGTGCAAAATGGTGTTCTTCTACCGACCCTTATGTATGGAAGCGAAGCATGGAACTGGCAAAAGAAGGATGAAAGTAGAATAAATGCAGTAGAAATGAGATCTCTTAGACGAATGTGTGGATACTCTGTGTATGATAGAGTGTCGAATGAAAATATAAGAAGTGAATGCGGTGCGAATGATGGTGTTATGAACAAAATAATGAAAGGACCATTAAGATGGTTTGGACATATGGAAAAAATGAATGAAGAAAGATTGCTCAAAAAAATTATATGTTAACGATGTAAATGAACCCAGAAATAGAGGAAGACCGAGGAAAACGTGGCACGATCAAATAAATCAAATATTGAATGTCGGCCATGTGAGGAGTCAGAGAATGCGAGAGGCGTGCATGGCACGATGTATGAATGTTGAGGAAGCGAGAGAAATATGTCAGGAAAGAAAAGTGTGGCAGTCCATTCTTTCTGCCTACCCCTTCGGGGAGACGGCGTGATGGTTAGTTAGTTAGTTAGTATTTCTATTTGCTGTGTTGACTTTGAGAGCGTATCTTCCTTCAGTCTGTATTAATAAAAAATGGCTGGCGGTTCATCCCTTGAATAAATTTTAGATTATCGTCGGTTCTAGCCTTTGGTTTGCCCTGTTGGGGTCATTTGAAGGTCATTTACTCTAGAGAATAACAAAAGGTGGATCGATTGACGGATTCAATTGAAATGCAATTGACCCAACTTAAATTTTCTCACAAATTGATATGTAAACCATCAATTTAAACTCACATCTACAAATAATTAACTGGAAATAATTAAATGGATCGCCACACTGTTATTTCTTGGTATTGTGGGGTTCCATGCAGGACAAAGTCCAAACCACGAGGCCACACGAGTGGAAGCAATGGACTCAGACTGCTGTACCAGCATATTACAATGGCGAAATACATTGCATGGACAATCAAAACACCTGACACAATAGATTCTCAGCCTAACGAAGCCGATGACCGAAGGGGACCGTGTGCGAAAAATGATGAATCAGGGCCCGGGTTCATACACAAAGGTTACTAGAGGTTGAGTATCGTGTGCAAAGGAAGCAAAACATATAAAAGCCGTACAGCCAACCACTCTACACGTCACTCAGTATTCCGACTTCTAACCGACACGAGTCTACGTTATCAAGTCTACGTCACGAGGGATCTCGAAGTCTCTCCCGCCGTCTTCGCTGTAGCTGACCGACACTACCACCTAGCGTAACATGTCATCAGCTGCTCTCCGCCAGGACTCCGCCCCGCTGCTATCGACACCCTGCGAAGTTACTCCGCCGTCCATCCACGCTCCATCACGAGTATATAATACTATTAATGTATAATTACTTGTGATCGAGAATAAACGTTGAAACTTCCTTCTCCTTACAACCCTCACCAACCCCCAAAGTATACTTCTCCGCTTCCTCAACATTCATACATCGTGTTATGATAGTTTCAATCCAAGTTATTGGTTTGCAGCAAGTGTAACATTTTCTGCTGATTCTTGGGATGCCAATTAAGCAAGTTCTTCTTCTTCTTCAGCCTATACCCGTCCACGCCTGGACAAAGGACTCCTCCATTTGCTTCCACGTCACTCTGTCTTGTACAGACTGCATCCAGGTTATTCCAACGTGTCTGTTCAGATCATCCTTCCACCGTAATTGCAGTCGCCCTGCACTTCTCTTTGCCGTCCACGGTCTCCAAGTCAGCAGTCTCGTCCATTTTTCGTGCGAGCTTCGGCTACGTGACCTGCCCATTACCACTTTAGAGTCGCTACCCGGTGGATGATGTCAGTAACCTTTATCTTTTCTCTCATCGTATCGTTTCTGACTCTGCCTCTAAGGCTTATTCCTAACATTTTTTCTACACCAGACCTAAGACAGTGTGACAATCACACAGCCATCGCTGGTAATCGAACCCTGGACCTTCGGTGCGACAGTCATAGCCCTTACAGGTAAAATATAATATATATTAGGTCCTTACATATGAAATTAGCGTTTTGTATGGGAGGAACATAAAGTTGATTTTTTTTTAATATAATATATTTATTTAATCAAAGTATGTACCATTGCTATCTATGCACTTTTGCCATCTCATAGGTAGTTCATCGATCCCTTTACTAAAAACCATTCGGACGGGAATCAATAAAATCTTTGAAGTCGGTTTGGACTGCCCCATCGGAGTTGAATTTTTTCCCTTGCAAGAAGTTATCCAAATTTCGAAAAAATAGTAATCTGTTGGGGCAAGGTCCGGAGAGTACGGTGGATGTCTTAGTCATTCCAATTGAAGCTCTTCTAATTTGGTAGCCGTATGTTGTGCAGTGTGTGGTCTAGCGTTATCATGAAGCAGCAGTGGCCTAGAGCGATTAACCAGCCTCGGTTGTTTAGCAGCTAGCTTTTCCACCATGGTTTGCAGTTGCTGACAATAGACATCTGCCGTAATCGTCTGGCCAGATTTAAGAAAGCTGTAGTGAACGACACCGGCACTAGTCCACCAAACGCTCACAAGTAACTTTTTTGGAGTCAATTTTCGCTTGGGGCATGGTTTGGCTGGTTCGGCAGGGTTAAGCCATTGCGATGAGCGCTTCCGATTATCATACAGGATCCACTTTTCATCACAGGTAATGATTCGATTCAAAATCCCTTCATTATTGTGCCGGTTGAGTAATGCAACGCAGCAGTCAACGCGCGTTTGTTGATTTGCTTCACTCAATTCGTGAGGTACCCACCTTTCAAGCCTTTTCACCTTCCCAATTTGCTTCAAATGGATTAAAACAGTTTTATCACTAACACCGCAGCCTGCAGCTAACTCGGACGTGGTTTGCGATGGATTCGCTTCCACAATAGCCTTCAATTCTTCATTATCAACTTTGGTCTCCGGCCGTCCACAGGGCTTGTTCTGCAGGTCGAAATTTCCAGAACGAAAACGTTGGAACCAAAAACGCACTGTGTTTTCTTTTGCGGCACCGTCGCCATACACATCATTAATCCTTCGAGCCGTTTCTGCAGCACTGGTGCCACGGTAGAACTCGTACTCGTAAATAACGCGATATTTCAAGTTTTCCATTTTGTAAACTGAGTGACGCAAAGAAAAAAAGCAATTGAGGAAAAAACAAATGAATTATAATTTTCGAAACACAAATACTTGAGTAAATAGCTGTATAAATTTGAATTAGGAATTCCTAACCAAAGAGAAGATATTTGAGATCAAAGTTACCAGTACGGCAAAACGCCAATTTCATATGTAAGGACCTAATATAAAATATAATACCAAGAATACACGAGAGATGGTTCGACATTCGGAAGACAAGATAACCTCTAAAGTCAAGAGTATTGGTCTTCCTAACGTACTTTCACTAATATGAAATACGTCGATCTCCGAAGAAACCATTGACCTAGACCATAATAATTGTACCATTAACATGGACACTACCCTACTCATGTAGTCGGGTCCAAATTCAGCACCCAACCCACGACATCCTCCAAGAAACCATCCTCTCACCATCCAACAATATCCAACCTCAACATCCAAGAACAAAAGCCTATCCAAAATAGGTTAAATTGTAGTGCACAATGTGTCCTTAGTGAGTTGGTAAAAGGTAGTTGTCCTGGCTGCAGGATCTTAAAAGATTGGACAAGAATGACCAGAGTCTTGAACCTGTTCCATGTTGCGCAGGACAAAGATGCCTTTGCTGCAGTGATCGCCAACGTTGGGGGGACCTGACACGGCACCGGAAAATGAATGGTTTCCTTGTACCAACCCTTATGAATGGAAGCGAAGCCTGGATCTGACAAAAGAAGGATAAAATTAGAATAAAAGCAATAGAAAAGAGATCTCTTAAACGAATGTGCGAAAATCTACGTATGATCGAGTATCGAATTAAAATATAAGAAGTTAAATTGAAAAAACTTTGTTTTATATATCACAATTTTGCAAAATCACAAATATCAAATTTTTGTGATTTTTCGAACCTTTATGTGTATTTGTACACATAAAGATTCGAAAAATCACGAAAATTTGAACTAACTAACTAACTAACCATCACGCCGTCTCCCCGAAAGGGTAGGCAGAAAGAATGGACTGCCACACTTTAATCGATGCGGTACTCCATCCTTCTCTTTTCGCCATCGCGAGAGACGCGGTGTGATGGGTTGCGAACCTCATCGCCACCAAAAGGCATCTCCCGCGCACACTTGACGCGCACACGAAAATTTGACATTTGATATATTATTGTAACACCTGATAATGTCAACATAGGTTGACGAAACAGCTGTCGCGTAAAATAAAAATGCAATTGTGATACATAAAACAAAGTTTTTTTTTAATTTAACAGTTTATAATGTTAATGTATCATAGTGTTTCGGCCAAAACAATGGACTATTTATAATACAATATAAGAAGTGAATGCAGTGCGAATGAAAGTGTTTTGAACAAAATAGTGAAAGGCTCCTTAAGATGGTTTGGACACATTAAAAGAATTAATAAAGAAAGAATGATAAAAAAACGCATGTCTTAACGATGTAAACAGAACTAGAAATAGAGGAAGACCGAGGAAAACGTGGCACGATCAAATCAATTCAATATTGAATGTCAGCCACATGAGGTGTCGGAGAAATCGACGTGCGTGCATGACATGAAGAATGAATGTTGAGGAAACAAAAGTGTGGCTATCCATTCCCTCTGCCTACCTCTTCGGAGAGACAGCATGATGGTTCGTTAGTTAGTTAGTCAATATCCAAGAAAGATGTTTCCAAAGTATGCAAGAAAGATGTTTTCAAATGTCAATATCCAAGAAAGATGTTTCTTTAAATCAAATTTTAAAGGTTGGTCATGTTAGAAGTCGGAGGAATCGACGTGCGTGAATGTCTCGCTGTATGAATGTGGAGATAGCTAGAGAGGTTTGCCAGGATAGAGTAGTTTGGCGGTCCATTCTCTCTGCCTACCCCTGCGGGGAAACGGCGTGATGGTTTGTATTGTGTTGTATGTTTCCAACATGTGATGAAGCAATAGTCTTCGGACTGGTACTCCCGAAAAGACATTATCCAAATATACTTCTGTTTAGAACTGAATTCGAAATTTGAACTTGAGTTTTGTGAGTACCCCACATTTTCGTATCGATTACTCGCGTAAGTACTTGTACAATTCGAATAATTTAAAAACTACCCTATTTACAAGCGCTTGACCTACTTACCTACTTACGTAGTACCCACTAGTTGGATTGTTGCTACATATTCCAGAATGTATCAAAAAGTAATTACAATATCAAAATTATTAATTGTTAAATTATAAAACTCTGTTTTATGTATCACAATTTTATTTTTATTTTTCCGACAGCTGTTAATATCATAATCTATTATTGTAACACCTGACGATGTCAACATAGGTTTACGAAATAGCTGTTGCGAAACATAAAGATAAAATTGTGATACATAAAAACAGAGTTCTATAATTTAACAGTTTATAATGTTTTTAAGTACCTATCATAGTTTTTCGACAGAAACAATGGAATATAATTAAACTTAGTAAATTTAACAAAAATTATAATCCACTAATTATTTAAAAAAAAAACACGACATGTTTTCGATGTAAATCTTGTAAAAATTTAATATAATAAAATCTAAACAAATAAACACTAATATAAAAACGCATTTAAAATTCGATAAAATAATTCAAATTTAAAAATTAACCTGGACTATTTGTTACAAATACTAATAATATTTTTTTTAACAGTAAGAACTAATAAATAATATTAAATAATAATAATACATGAGATAATATAAAAAATATAAAAATTGAAATTTATAAAAAAGCATACACTTTAAAAAACATTATTTATATAGAAATTAATAAATGATTACTTTGCATTTGATTGGGAATGGGAGCTTGGGAGATATAGAAAAAATATAGATTTGGGAGAAATAGCCCAGGTTAATTTTTAAATTTGAGTTATTGTATCGAATTTTAAATGCGTTTTTATATTAGTCTTTCATTGTTTAGTTTTTATAACATTTTTGCACCTGAAGATGGTATCCTCCGCAATATGTCGTGTTTTTTTAATATTTTTTAATAATTAGTGGATTAAGAAAATAAATTTAAATTTCCTAAGTATATTACTATGGAATTCTACAGTGTATAATATGTTGAATATAATTATTAACGTTTATTTCAATCAATATACTGCCAGGCAAAAATAACTTACCGCTTCATTGTTTTTTTTTCTAATTTATTTATTTATTAACGGCCGTTCACAATAGAGTTCTGGTCCCAACCCTAATGTATGGAAGCGAAGCATGGAACTGGCAAAAGAAGGATGAGAGCAGAATAAATGCGGTAGAGATGAGGTCCCTAAGACGTATGTGTGGTAGAACGATATACGATAGAACCTCAAATGCTGATGTAAGAAAAGTGTGAAGAGTGGAAGAAGGTATTATGAACAAAATTATGAAAGCATCTCTGCGTTGGTTCGGACATATGGAGCGCATGGATGGAGAAAGAATGGTTAAGAAAGTATACGTTAATGATGTAAATGGAGTACGGAGTCGAGGCAGACCGAGGAAAACATGGCGTGACCAAATTAATTTTTTTTTTAAAGTTGGTCATGTTAGAAGTCGGAAGAATCGACGTGCGTGTATGACTCGTTGTATGAATGTGGAGGAATCTAGAGAAGTGTGTCAGGATAGAGTAGTGTGGCGGTCCATTCTATCTGTCTACCCCTGCGGGGAAACGGCCTGATGTTTTTTTTTTTTTTTTATAATTACCGGAATAAATTCCATTACATTTTTTGTTGATACAGATATGTGGATTTGTATAAGGATAAGTATCCATCCATTCGTAAGACATGTGGATTTTTTATCCTTCAAAAACTTGGTTCATTGTACAATTGTGATCAGTCGTAAGTTTTAACTTTTAAATTAAACCATTTTTTACACGTGTTAAAAATTTCTCATTTAATATGACCAAATTGTTCTCTAGCCTATCCAAAAAAGCTAAGATGGCAGTGCACAATGGTGTTCTTGTGCCGACCCTTATGTATGGAAGCGAAGCATGGAACTGGCAAAAGAAGGATGAAAGTAGAATAAATGCAGTAGAAATGAGATCTCTAAGACGAATGTGTGGCAAATCTGTATATGACAGAGTGACAAATGCAAGTATAAGAAGTGAATGTGGTGCGAATGAAAGTGTTATGAACAAAATAAGGAAAGGGTCATTAAGATGGTTTGGACACAAGGAAAGAATGAGTGAAGACAGAATGGTAAAGAAGATATATATAAACGGCGTGAACGGAGCTAGAAATAGAGGAAGGCCGAGGAAAACGTGGCACGATCAAATCAATCAAATATTGAATGTCGGTCACGTGAGGAGTCTGAAAAATCGACGTGCGTGCATGACAAGATGTGTGAATGTAGAGGAATCGAGAGAAGTATGTCAGGACAGAACAGTGTGGCGTTCCATTCTTTCTGCCATTCTCTCCGGGGAGACGGCGTGATGGTAAGTTAGTTAGTTAATTAGTTAAATTGTTCTCTTTTTTCTACAGTACTGTCATACATCAATAATCAGAACAAAATTCAAAATAACCCAGAAACATTCAAGGGACATGCGCATTGTGTTCATTTCAAATTACTTTCGGAGAGAAGAATCGAAGTATTCCTCTCTCACTCTCTTGTTTTCAAAATATTCTCGAACTCTTTCTTAATGACATCCGGGTTTTGGCCTATTTATATATTATGATGTGTATTTCTTGTAGATTCGTTATATTTAGGGAAATAGAATACACTAATAAAGGAACAACTGACATATAGTGGTGCGTCATTTCTTCTTTGTTCTGTTTGTTCAAGGTTACTAAAACGCACGAAGTATTTGGATGATAAAGGCGGCTCGTGGTAATGAATAAATAATTCAAAACAAACTAACTTACCATCACACATACAGGTATTTCTGCTTATTAGGCGGCCAAAATGATATTCATTGTATTTATATTTGACTAACTAACTAACCAACACGCCGTCTCCCCGAAGGGGTAGGCAGAAAGAGTGGACTGCCACACTTTTCTTTCCTGACATATTTCTCTCGCTTCCTCAACATTCATATATCGTGTCATGCACGCGCATCGATTTCTCTGACTCCTCACATGGCCGACATTCAATGTTTGATTTATTTGGTCTGCAAACTCAAAATCATAATTAGATATAGGTACATTTTTTCAAAATAACATTTAAAAAAATTACAAAATACATAAATACTACGCCATCAGAGATAACAATCACAACATTGATATTGCATCCCTGAGGCAACTCACACTATCACGAAATATGTCGACCTCCGAGGCGACCCGATTAAGCAATAAGATTGCCCTTCCCATGGGCATAACCATTGGCCGGTTGGTTCTGCAGCGCGGCAAATAAAATAATCTGTGCTGTCTCTGACGAAGGTAATTATCAGGGACAAATAGACCTACATCACTCAGGACATCCGAGTTTTGTTTACGGCCGCTAATCAGCTGAAAGAAGCGAACTCCCAAATGAATATTCCTCCTTCTTTCCAATGATTGGTAGATAGTTCTTACTGCCCGCCGAAAAAAACCCACCTGCCTCTAATGATGCCGATGAGAAGAGCAATCAGTCTGCTGAGCAAGATTTTCTCGGAGATCGACGTCTTTCTTATAAGTGAAAGTAAGTTCAGAAGATAAATACTCGTAACTTTATAGAGTATCTTGTCTTCCTAAAGTAGAACCATCTATCGTGCGTTCCTGGCGCTTTACACTTTATGAAATAGATGCCTTAAACTATAAATATGTTTGTAATATCTTTTGAGTAAATAAATAAACTGAATCTAAACATGGCATGACCAATCAATCAAATTTTATCGGTGGGCCATGCAAGTCGGAAGAATCGACGTGCGTGTATGATCGCTGTATGAAATAATAATAATAGAATCAAATAATATAGACATAAAACTGAGAATACTCCTCATCAAGACCTATGTATGGAGTACCTTGATATACGGCTGCGAGACATGGTGCCTATCCCAAAGAGATAAACGGTGACTAGAGGCTTTTGGGATGTGGTCCTATAGAAGACTATTAGGAATTTCCTGGAGAGACCACATCACGAATGAGGAGGTTCTTCAAAGAATCGAAGGAGGAAGGCACCTGCTCAGGAACTTGTCGGAAAGGCGTGCAAGATGGATCGGCCATGTAATACGACAAGAAGGCCTCTTGCATGCCATAATGGAGGGTATGACCGAGGGGACAAACTCTAGGGGACGCCCACGCCGAGAGTACCTGGAGGACCTGTTGGTGGACGTGCGCTGCTCATCATATGCAGAATTCAAAAGAGCCGCACAAGACAGGGAAGAATGGTAGAGAGGAATAGAAGAAATTGCTGCAAACCAATCCCAGGATTGAAACTTTCTAACTATGAATGGGGAGATAGCTAGAGAGGTGTGTCAGGATAGAGTAGTGTGGCGGTCCATTCTCTCTGCCTACGCTTTCAGGGCAGCGGTGTGATGGTTTGTTATCGTTGTTATTTAATTTCATCATTTAATTTGTATGCCGTATTCAAAAGAATCCATCGTTTGACCTTGACACTTGGTATTGTCTGTTGTACATGGCAGGTTTGTTAATGATTTACTCATCAATACACATGAAGTTAAGATGGCAGTGCGCAGTGGCGTTCTTGCACCGATACTTAGGTATACACGAAAAAGAAGTACAAATTTCCGTATTAAATAATTAATACAAATGAAAACATCTGTTTTTTAGTAGTGGAAATCTCGCCTTTTTAAAGTATTATCAAAAGATTCCTTAAACTGCAATAAAACTTGTTTATAAATGTATACAAATACTTGTAGACAAATACTGGATTTTACCCATTGCGGGTTAATCATTTTTAACGCATGGATGGAGAAAGAATGGTTAAGAAAGTATACGTTAATGATGTAAATGGGGTACGAAGTCGAGGCAGACCGAGGAAAACATGGCATGACCAAATTAATCAAATTTTAAAGGTTGATCATGTTAGAAGTCGGAGGAATCGACGTGCGTGTATGACTCGTTGTATGAATGTGGAGGAATCTAGAGAGGTTTGCCAGGATAGAGTAGTGTGGCGGTCCATTCTCTCTGCCTACCCCTGCGGGGAAACGGCGTGATGGTTTGTTTGTTTGTTCAATAGAGACGAAGATGTAAATTGTTTTTTGGAAACAGAATATGTTGTTGATGAAAACAAAAACCTATCCAAAAAAGCTAGAATGGCAGTTCACAATGGTCTTCTTCTACCGACCCTTATGTATGGAAGCGAAGCATGGAACTGACAAAAGAAGGATGAAAGTAGAATAAATGCAGTAGAAATGAGATCTCTTAGACGAATGTGGGGATACTATGTGTATGATAGAGTGTCGAATGAAAATATAAGAAGTGAATGCGGTGCAAATGATAGTGTCATGAACAAAATAATGAAAGGATCATTAGGATGGTTTGGACATATGGAAAGAATGAATGAAGAAACAATGGTAAAAAAATTATATGTTAATGGAACCAGAAATAGAGGAATACCGAGGAAAACGTGTCACGATCAAATAAATCAAATATTAATAGATGATTAATAGATGACGCTAGTGTAGAGTGAACATAAAAATGTAAAAATAGGCGTAGAAACCTACCATATATACAAGTTCCAAAAATTGTCAGACGTGGTGGTCATAACGGCGGAATGGGGAATGTTGTTAAAACGTGAAGCGATCGCTCAACCCAACCAATGACAGGTCATAAGTCCTGTAAGCGCCTCGGCCACCACCTTCTGTTCCCAGAAAACAATTTGCATCTTCGTCTCTATTGAGATACAATTAATCCTTGTAAAATCAAATATTGAATGTCGGCCATGTGAGGAGTCATAGAAATCGACGTGCGTGCATGACACGATGTATGAATGTTGAGGAAGCTAGAGAAGTATGTCAGGAAAGAAAAGTGTGGCAGTCCATTTTTTCGACCTACCGCTTCGGGGAGACGGCGTGATGGTTAGTAAGTTAGTTTATTATATATTTTTTCTTCATTTTTCCCACAAACCTTGCGTTTTCTCTACTATTATTTGTCACTATTACTTATGTACCACAGTTGTAAATTTTATTATTATAATATAATAATAATATTGTGTTGTGTAGTAGTAATATTGTACAAATATATTGTTATTAATTTTTTTTTAAATACATTCCCCTCTTCTCCCCCCCACCCCAGTGGGCCGCGGTAAAGTTATGAAACGGGGACCACTGTTATAGGGGACTTTTGGTATGCCGTGATGGTTTGCTGTCGTTGCAAATACGACCTGTAACATTAATATATGTTATTTCCGTTTTGTATTGGTTCTACCAGAGAATATTAAAGCTGGCAAGGTAATTATGTCGATAAGGAAAACGATAGCAGACTCTAGTTTATATGCGGGTCGTGAGAGGCCAAATATTAGCTAATTCGTCATTCCAATGCATACTCAATATATGAGTTAGTATTGCACATAGTGAAGCGTGGATCTGGCAAAAGAAGGATGGATGTAGAAAAAATGCAGTAGAAATGAGATCACTTAGACCAGTCGTTCCAAAAGTGGTCTGTAGTTGTCTATTTCGACTTTGGTCCGGAGCCGGCTCGAGTGTGGCTCGGTGATATGGAGTCCCCACGAGGCGAGACACTCGCTCATGTTAGAGAGGGTTCAGAAAAGATTTCTGAGATATCTCTACATGAGGGAGTTTGATAGCTATCCGTGGCTTTATCCCACTGCATTCCTCTTGGGCATGCTGGGGATAGTTTACAGATAAGGAGGGATGGGTGCAAACTTACCCATTTCTTCAGACTTATCAGGGGATTCTTTGAGAATTCCGTCATCTTGGAGGCTATCCATCTTTATGTTCCAGATGGTTATCTTCGACAGCGTTAGCACAGACTGTTTTATCTCCCAGCATGCAGAACCTCCCAGCATGGAAATGGCGTGATGGTTAGTTAGTTAATTAGTTAGTTTTTACTAGAAGTTGAGTTTAGTTGGTTGTTTATAATACGCTTCATTGTTTTCAATGGCCTTTTCAATTTCCAAAATTTCTAGATTATTTAAATATTCTATTATTTATGTGTAAAATTTTAAATGCCGTTATCTTTGTTAAACGAATGATCTCTTTCAATGAGATGATTTGCAAATTCCGAAAATTTATTATTAGATAAGCATCTTAAGTGTTCTTTAATTCTTAAATTATAATTTCGCGTGTTTTACTAAAAACTAACTAACTAACCAACCATCACGCCGTCTCCGTGGAAGGGTAGTCAGAAAGAATGGAACGCCACACCGACATACTTCTCTCGATTCCTCTACTTTTTTACATCTTGTCATGCACGCACGTCGATTTCTCCGACTTCTCACGTGACCGACATTTAATATTTGATTGATTTGATCGTGCCACGTTTTCCTCGGCCTTCCAATATTTCTAGCTCCGTTCACGCCGTTTACAAATACCTTCTTCACCGTTTTGTCTTCACTCATTCTTTCCATGTGTCCAAACCATCTTAATGACCCTTTCATAATTTTGTTCATAACACTTTCATTCGCACCGCATTCACTTCTTATACTTGCATTTGATACTCTATCTTATACAGATTTACCACACATTCGTCTTGGAGATCTCATTTCTACTGCATTTATTCTACTTTCATCCTTATTTTGCCAGTTCCATGCTTCACTTCCATACATAAGGGTCGGCACAAGAACACAATTGTGCACTGCCATCTTAGCTTTTTTGGATAGGCTTTTGTTTGCGATGACAAATTTAAGTGCACCATTTACTCTGTTGCCTGCCCCAACCCTTCTTTCAATATCCTTCTTCACTCTCCTTACCTAATAATTAATTAATTTTTAATAACTTATAACTGTTAACATTAGCCATCGAATTCATTTTCATATATCTGAACTGGGAAACTAAAGGAATCCGTGTTGATGGAAAATATTTAAACCATCTACGTTTTACTGACGACATCGTACTTGTGAGCAACACTCCGGAGGAACTAGCTGAAATGCTGAAAGAACTAAACGATGTATCCAAATCTGTAGGTTTGAATATGATCCTGTCAAAGACCAAGGTGATGGGCACGGAAAGGCTTGAAATCAACGTGGACGGCAACAGAATTGAGAATGTCCAAGAATATACACACCTGGGACACAATATTCGATTGGGCCGAGATAACCAAACCGCAGAGCTAAAAAGAAGAATTGGACTAAGCTGGGCAGCTTTCGGAAACATGAGTTACATCCTTAAAAACCGGAAAATACCCATCACCCTGAAACGAAAAGTCTATGAAGCCTGCGTTCTACCAGTTGGTACTTATGGTCTTGAAACTGTTTCACTGTCCAAAAAAAGTGCCGAGAAACTACGAGTGACCCAAAGAGCCATGAAAAGAGCCATGTTAGGAAGAAGCCTAAGAGACAAAGTCAGAAACGATACGGTGAGAGAAAAAACAAAGGTCACTGACATCATCTAAAATGGCAATGGGCAGGTCACGTAGCCAGAAGCTCAGATGAAAAGTGGACAAGAAGACTGCTGACTTGGAGACCGTGGACGGATGGAAGGATGACCTGAACAGACACGTCGGAATAACCTGGATGCAGTCTGCACAGGACAGAGTGACATGTAAGCGAATGGAGGAGGCCTTTGTCCAGGAGTGGATGGGAATAGTTATATGTTTTTAAATAGTCTCGCCACTTTGCCACCAATTTTATGTTTTATCCTTCGGGTGAGGATTTTTGGGATGAAAACCTATCAACACGATTAAATTTTTAAGTAGAGAACTTTATTTTAGACGATGTTACAAGCAAGAAATTACAATGGTATAAAGACGTGTTACAAGTAAGGAGTTGCAATTGTATCTAGACTTGTTACTATTAAGGAGTTGCAATTGTATCTAGACTTGTTACTATTAAGGAGTTGCAATTGTATCTAGACTTGTTACTATTAAGGAGTTGCAATTGTATCTAGACTTGTTACTATTAAGGAGTTGCAATTGCATCTGATTTAATGATGCGGTTCAGCTTAAATAGTGTGCATTTCTTTGTTCTATGACACATATACCTGTGGGAACAGATCAATAAAAACATCCTCGCGTTCGAGCCCTTATGTTTACAAAAATATTAATAATAAACAAACCTTCAATAACAATGAACAGATCAATTAATGCATCTCATGAATCCCCAAATGTTTACTTAATATAATATAAACAAATCTTGATTTAAAATATAGAGACGTAGGAAAGTGATTCGTGGGAACGGGTGGTTGATTCAATTCAATTTATTTATTCAAAAAATTTTAAACATTACAGAGTAAAAATCCAATTCGTTTATAATCACAATATACAGAAATAAAATTAACAATTTAAAAAAAAAATACAAATAATATAATAAAAAAACAAATGAGAGCAAGTAAGAAAAAATGAAAAACAGGAGACAATTAATAAAAAATATTCGAGAACAGTTTGGTAAAGATAAACATTGTTGTACAATTGGAAGAGAAGCAAATAGCAATTTAATACGTAAGAGATAGATGCTTTCTGAGGGTGAAAAATGTCCACATCCGAAGAGATGCGGTTTAATAGGATTATTGCCCTGCCCACGGACATGACCTTAGGTAGATTGGTTCTACACAGTGGCAGGTGAAATAATCTATGTTGCCTTTGTCGCAGATAATTGTCGGGGACAAACAGAGTCAAGTCATTCAAAATATCAGAGTTATGTATTCGACCACGAATCAGTTGAAAAAAGTGAACACCCAAATGGATAGTTCGTCTAATTTCCAATGATTGGTAGTCCAGCATACCCAGCAAGAAATCAGTTGGGTACAGCCAGGGGTAGTAACCGTTTTCTTTAAGGTACAGAAATCGTAAGGTACATAACAATACCTTACTATTTCTTACGTTAGGTACCTACATAACAATAGGCTGAGGAAGAAATTATAACTAAAATTTACCTATATAATCCCCTGTAAGACATGGACTCCTATATGACGCCATTTATCCAAGAACACACCCTGCGATAACACACACCTTCATCGTATAATTCCATATTGCCCCTATAGAACATAGGCCCCTCTTTGTCGCCATTTATCGCCATTTATTCCGGAGTACAGATGGTTTCTACCTTATCCATCTCTTTATCCTCTCTTGGTCTCAGGATATAATACATTAATTAATGCAATATGTGTATTGTTTCTATTTTTATGATTATTTCTCATCGCGAACGTATTCATTACAGATAAGCCTGCATTAGCATCGATCGAATCAGGGCTCAGATAAGATACGGAGAGATTGCGTGTTGAGTCATATGCTCGCACTATCTCTGCGCGCTCGGCACATTATTTCATTAGACGAGTAACCTTATCATTTTCATTTAAAAAATCACATACAGCACTTTAACCTTTAAACTCCCAGTGGTCCCGTACGGGACCGCGGATTTGCGAAGTTCAATACACAATGGTCCCATCCGGGACCAGTGATTGTGGTGCATTTCGCTATCGGATTACACTGATTTATGACAATAGTATTCAAAATATGAATATACTTATGTAAATAATGTTTTTGAGATACCGAT
This sequence comes from Lepidostoma basale, assembly GCA_022606425.2. Taxonomy (NCBI): domain Eukaryota; kingdom Metazoa; phylum Arthropoda; class Insecta; order Trichoptera; family Lepidostomatidae; genus Lepidostoma; species Lepidostoma basale. Next base: position 114,441 of record JAHDVF020000844.1, on the reverse strand, counting down.
CCATAATTTATTTTGTCATGATGCATAGTATTAGTGTTTATACCTGCGTCACAAGGTCGACTCTTTTGGGATATGCGTTTTTTTTTTATTATCATCGCAATCTTAAATCTGAATCTACGATTAATAACAACAGTTTACTCAACGGTTAATTCGCCGCTCAAAATTCGCGGACGTCAATTCATCGCAAAAATTAAGCGGTGAAAATCCCTTAACGACAATTCTTCGCAATGATAAGTAAAACAGATGAAAACTGTTAGAATCGACACAAAAAACTACATGATTCTTCGTTTATAATTCGTGGATGACAATTTTTGCATAGATAACGATTGAATAAAGCATATAAAATAGGGAAAATCAAACAGTTATATATTGGATGATTCTTCGCTGACAATTCGTCGCAAGGGTAAGTAAAACATACAAAATAGACAGAATCGATACGAAATCATCTGATTTCGGATGATTCTTTGTCTATAATTCATAAATATCTTGTCATGCACGCACGCCGATTTTTCCGACTCCTCACACATTTCCGTCCACGTCATTTACATATATGTACCTTCTTTACCATTCTGTCTTCACTCATTCTTTCCATGTGTCCAAACCATACTAATGACCCTTTCCTTATTTTGTTCATAACACCACATTCGCACCACATTCACTTCTGATACTTGCATTTCTCACTCTATCATATACAGATTTGCCACAAATTCGTCTAAGAAATCTCATTTATTGCATTTATTCTACTTTCATCCTTCTTTTGCCAGTTCCATGCTTCACTTCCATACACAAGAACACCATTAATGACGAAGAATCATCCAAAATCAAGTGGTTTTGTATAGATTCTGGCAGTTTTTATATGTTTTTCTTATCTTTGCGAAGAATTGTCGTAAAGGGATATTCACCGCTTATTTTTTTGCGATGAATTGACGTTCGCGAAATATTAGAGGCGCATTTCCCGTTGAATATAGTGTTGTTATCAATCGGTGATTCAGATATCAGAGTGCCTGTAGGTAAAGTTATCGGTTTCATCGCTTCAGTGCACCGCGAAATTTCCATCGGTCCGAACGCTGGTCTGATAAGTCGCGCTGTTTTGTGAAGTAATCTAAATACAATATAATATTATACAGTCTGTGATAATCAGCAGTGTCTGTTGCCTTTTCGCGTTCATTATCATATCGATACGAATTGTATTGTAGATAAATGTTACAACAATACGTCACAACGGGCGTTATATTATAAGTAAGTCTTCTTCTTATTATTTTTACAAGGGGATTTATTTTTATTTTTAAAAGGAACATAGAAGTTCCCGCCACATACCCGAGGCTGTTATAGGGCGTAGCGGCGCCCTTTTATCAGCCTCGCTCGTACACTCCCTGGGCCTGTCCCCGGTCCATCCGGGACTTGCATTTAAATACGGCAACAACAAGGGGGTGCCAGACAACATTTAATCTACTTAATTTTACTTCTATGCTCCGCTGTACTTTATTGAATAAATAAACATAATATATAATACATGAACATTTTAGGAACATTATATAAAAGATAAAAAGAATGATACACCACAGGAATATACAGCGGGAAGAACAGGAGAGGCAGAGGAGACAAATGCGGAATGGAAGAAAAAAATGTGGAGTACAGTTTTTGGCATGCAGGACAAAGGACGAGGTTACGGAAGCATTTCATAATATTAAATAAATAAATAAAACCACTGCACAAATTATTATAATGGCCAAGAGGGAGAGGAACGAGGCCCGTCACAGAGGGGCAACCTCCCTCTCCCAGCTGGAAAACAGCGCACCCTCAGAGGGTAAGAGACAGCACAAATTCCGGTGAATTCCGGTGGGGTAGACCGCTTTGAAAACTGTCTTGCTTGAAGCTTTGAAGCAGATCTTATACTGTATTCTTTCTGGACTTTTAAGCGGTTCCTTCAATCACGCGAGAGCATGCGGCCCACAGTTTGGGAAGGTGACTAAGAAAAATAATCACGGAAGAATTTGAGTTAATCTTACCATCAATCACAAAATAAGGAAAACACATTTATATATCAATCAAAAATATATTAATAGCGATAATTATATAATATTTTAAATGTCTACAGATAATAAATCATATCTGTAATGTATAGACGAGTGATTATTTAAAACTAACTAACTATCAGGCCGTCTCCCCGAAGGCGTAGGCAGAACGAAAGGACTGCCGCACTTTTTTTTCCTGACATATTTCTCTCACTTCCTCAACATTCATACATCGTGTCATGCACGCGCGTCGATTTCTCTGACTCCTCACATGGCCGACATTCAATATTTGATTTATTTGATCGTGCCACGCTTTCCTCGGTCTTCCTCTATTTCCGGTTCCATTTACATAATTAACACATATTTTTTTTTAACCATTCTTTCTTCATTCATTCTTTCCATATGTCCAAACCATCTTAATGATCCTTTCATTATTTTGTTCATGACACCATCATTCGCACCGCATTCACTTCTTATATTTTCATTCGACACTCTATCATATAGAGAGTATCCACACATTCGTCTAAGATATCTCATTTCTACTGCATTTATTCTACTTTCATCCTTCTTTCGCCATCTTCCAATATACTTAGGAAATTTAAAATAACTTTGTTTAATCCGCACAATTTTAAAATAATATTAAAAAACACGACATGTTTCGGAGGATATCTCCATCTTCAGGTTTAAAAATATATTATAATAAAAAACTAACCAAGAAAGAAAATATAAAAACGCATTCAAAATTCGATACAATAATTCAGATTTAAAAATTAACCTAGGCTATTTTTTTATACTAATAATAAAAAAAATTATCAGTAGAACTAATAAATAATTATAATACGTGATTATAATATAAAAAAACATATATTAAAAATTGTAATTTAGTAAAAACATACATTTAAAAAGACATAATTTATATAGAAAATAATATACTTTGGGAATTAAAAAACTTTGTTTAATCCACTATTTTTTAATAAAAAATAATTAAAAAAACAATAAACATTAGTCTTTCTTTGTTTAGTTTTGTTATATTTTTACACCTGAAGAGGGAGTTATCCTCCGAAACATGACGTGTTTTTTAAATATTTTTTATTAAAAAATAGTGGATTAAACAAAGTTTTTAATTCCCAAAGTATATTACTATGGAATTCCACAGTATTAATACCTGAACTTTCAGTAAGTTTAGAAAATAATAAATGATTAATTAATCTCCATAGATGGCGTTAGTATGTGGATTATATAGAGTAATCTTAAAAAGATTAACAAATGTAATCAAAATCTTCATAGATGGCACATTGAAACTGACATGTGAAATTAGGCATAGATTTGTAACACGACAGTCTGCAACATAAGCGTGAATGGTGAAAACTTGGAGCAAGTAGATGAGTTTGTGTATTTAGGTAGTATGTTTACAAGAGATGGGAGAGTGGAGAGGGATATTGAAAGAAGGGTTGGGGCAGGCAACAAAGTGAATGGTGCACTTAAAGTTGTCATCGCAAACAAAAACCTATCCAAAAAAGCTAGAATGGCAGTGCACAATGGTGTTCTTCTACCGACCCTTATGTATGGAAGCGAGGCATGGAACTGGCAAAAGAAGGATGAAAGTAGAATAAATGCAGTAGAAATGAGATCTCTTAGACGAATGTGTGGATACTCTGTGTATGATAGAGTGTCGAATGAAAATATAAGAAGTGAATGCGGTGCGAATGATGGTGTCATGAACAAAATAATGAAAGGATCATTAAGATGGTTTGGACATATGGAAAGAATGAATGAAGAAAGAATGGTAAAAAAATTATATGTTAATGATGTAAATGGAACCAGAAATAGAGGAAGACCGAGGAAAACGTGGCACGATCAAATAAATCAAATATTGAAAGTCGGCCATGTGAGGAGTCAGAGAAATCGACGCGCGTGCATGACACGATGTATGAATGTTGAGGAAGCGAGAGAAATATGTCAGGAAAGAAAGGTGTGGCAGTCCATTCTTTCTGCCTACCCCTTCAGGGAGACGGCGTGATGGTTAGTTAGTTAGTTAGTCTTGTAACATATATACAACTTCCAAAAATTTGTCTAAAAAAAAAGGTGGAATGGGGAATGTTGTAATTACATAAAGCGTGCGCTTAACCCAACCAATAACAGGTCACAAGTCCTGTAAACACCTTGATCAACCATATTCAGTTTCCAATTTGCATCTTCGTCTCTATTGAGATACAATTAAATCATGGATTAATTTGCATTTGATTGTGAATGGGAGCTTGGGAGATTAAATGTAGACAAAGTATTTAAGGAGAAAGAAGTAAAAGGAGGAATCTGATTATTAATTATGTTTTCATCCTATTTCCTAGGAGGTATCCTCCGAAACATGTCGTGTTTTTTTTAAATATTTTGTGGGTTAAACAAAGTTATTTTCAATTTCCTAAGTATATTAACCCTTAACGTACCGTGTTCAAAACAAAACGCTCGCTCCCATGTGGTAAGTTCAGTTTACCGCTAACTTTATCTAAATATCAAGCATATGACTAGATGAATCAAAATTTAATTTATGTCATCTTGTAGGGAATTTCATTAGGAATAGATCGATATCTATAACATACATGGATTATTTGAAAAACATATCATTATTAATTATTTTCTGGAACCATGCGATTTCTGATATGTAATGCGTCACAGCATACGAGCAACTGGACATCAGGTATAAACTTGTCTGCGCGCCGCAGCCGGCGGGGCGAGACATTACGAGATTTTACGTATGATAAAGGCACCTAGGCAAAATGTATACTACGTTCAAGACAACGAGTACGTATTAATATTTGTCCCTTTTGGTAAAGTGTTAATATTTTCACAGTTCTGATATTATTAAGTTGCGTTCTGCGTTTCCATCCACAGTCGGTATTATTACGTACCTATTGAAAAAGCCAAAGATATAATTTATAATACGTTCAAAACAGCGAGTAAGTATTTATCACTTTTGATAAAGTTGTAAATATTAGCAAAACAAATTCTACCTTAACACGAATGAAGGTGAGGGCAGTCTTAGAAAATATTTTTTTTTGGGATGAAGGAAGTAATTTTTGCTTTTTTTTTTATTACGAAATATTGAGAACACTTCAATGGAGGATTACAATTTTTTTTATAATATTAGGGTCCATAGGTTTTAAGAAAATCAACTTTAAATTGGCAGTGGAAACTCAATTGACCACATGGCAACGCGACGGTTAATTACTATGGAATTCCAGTGTTAATGCCTTGGCGATCAATAAATAATCAAATAAAACGATGTTTTTTTTTAACTGCCTCCACTTTTGTCTTTTTTTCGACACCGACCGGTTTCGCCAGGTTAGCTGGCATCGACAAACTGGTGACATTGTTACAAACTTACTCCTTTAATACAGATAATATAAATACATATCATATAAATACAGATCAGGAGTGGTAAACATGATTCTGTACAAAAATATTTTTTATTATTTGTTATTAATATTTTGTTGAGCCAAATCGATGTAAAGGGTATTACAGCTATCATAGTGATTCTCGTGACATGTGATAGGTAGCTAATCTATCGCCATTTTATTGTCACTTGAATTCTATACCAGACCAAAGACAGTGTGACAATCACACTGCCCTCGCCGGGTATCGAACCCGGAACCTTCGGGGTGGCAGTCAATGCACTTACCACTCGGCCACGAAGGTCGTAATCTTAAAGTATTTATAAAAAAATTGCTAAATTTAAATATTGGTATTAAGATTATTTCAAAAATTTAATGGAATTAATTATTTTATTACAGCTGACATTTATTTATAACATTTGAAAAAATTCTACTTTTATTTGTAATATTATTGAATTTAAATAAAATATGTTATGTATTATATATACTGGTGCATTAGGTTGGCGTCCCCTTTTTTGTTTTTTCCATCCATTAGTACATGTTTGAGCTTCAAAGGTACCATAGCAAAACAATTTTTCGGCAGTAATCGATTGTAAGAATATTTTTTATAAATTTATATTGGATATAACAAAGGTGAATAAGTTAACAATTATTGGTCATTAACGGATTATTTTGTCAGGGGTGTTGTATTAGAAGCAGGAGTGTTGTTGAGGTAGAATCATGTTTACCACCCCTGATCTGTTTGCATATAAAGGAGTAAGTTTGTAACAGTGGCACCAGTCTGTTGATGCCAGCGAGCCTGGCGAAACCGGTCGCTGTCGAAATAAAGACAAAAGTGGAAGTTCCATCAAGAGATTTCAGTAAAATCGTTTGACTATCTTAAATAATCATTATTGTAGAATAAAATAAACGAATTATTGATTTTATATTTTTGAACTAATAAACAACACCATCACGCCAATTCTCCGCAATGGTAGGCAGAGAAAATGTACCGCCACATATTTCTTGTCCTGTCATACTTCTCTCGATTCCTCTATATTCATACATTGTGTCGTGCACGCACGTCGAATTCACCGACTCCACACGTGACCGACATTAAATATATTTGATTGATTTGATCGTGCCACGTTTTCCTCGTCCTTACTCTGTTTCTAGCTCCGTTCACGTCGTTTACATATACCTTCTTCAGCATTCTTTCCAAGTGTCCAAACCATCTTAACGAACCTTTCATTATTTTGTACATAACACATTCATTCGCACCGCATTTACTTCTTATATTTTCAATACACAATCTATCATACGCAGATTCGTCTAAGAGATCTCATTTCTGCTGCATTTATTCGACTTTCATCCTTCTTTTGGCAATTCCATGCTGCACTTCATTCTTCACATTCTGCATACAAGGGTCGTCACAAGAACACCATTGTGAACTGCCAGCTTTTTTCAGATTGTTTAGCTTGGAATTCAGCTGTATTTCCGATAATGTCGCGCGATATTTTTGATGCGTCAAATTTGCTATTGTATATTCATGATGAATAAATTCCGAGAATTTTGCATTCACATAAACAAATTCCGATTAGCGATAAGGAATATTAGCCGCTGTCATTTTCTCTCGTTAATTATTGGTCTAATCTTATAAGTCATAAAATATAAGCGTTTGATTACGAAAGAACTGACGATGACATCTTTGAATAAAAGGCAGGCCACACTGTTTTAAATAAGCTCTCCACATCGGTCTCCACCAACGGTTTAAAACTGTGTAGACACTTGTTTGAAACCAAAATTCGTTTGACCTTCAACAAACTTTGTGGACGGACGCGCGTTTAAACACGCATTACACGTGTGGAGAGCTTGTTTTAAACCAAGTGTTGACGCTACACCAACCGCGGGCTCCACAGCTCTCCACCAAGGTCACCCCTGTGGAGAGTTTGTTTCAAACAAAGTGGCCCGCCTTTTGAAAACAAAACAAAATCGATTAAAATTTCAATCAATCTCGCAAAAGTAAAATAAATGCAGTAGAAATGAGATCTCTTAGACGAATGTGTGATATAATGTAGAATGAAAATATAAGATGTGAATGCGGTGCGAATGAAAGTGTTGTGAACAAAATAACGAAAGGATCATAAAGATCATTAAGGTCCCGACCCTTATGTATGGAAGCGAAGCATGGAACTAGCAGAAAGATGAGAGCAGAATAAATGCGGTAGCGATGAGGTTCCTAAGACGTATGTGTGATAGAACGGTGTACGACAGTATCTTAAATGCTGATGGAATGTAGAGCGGAAGAAGGAATTATGAACAAAATTATGAAAGGATCGCTGCGTTGGTTCGGACATATGGAGCGCATGGGTGAAGAATGAATTGTTAAAAAAGTATACATTAACGATGTAAATGGAGTACGGAGTCGAGGTAGAGCGAGGATAACATGGCATGACCAAATTAATCAAATTTTAAAGGTTGGTCATTTCAGAAGCCGGAAGAATCGACGTGCGTGTATGACTCGATGTATGAATGTGAAGGAAGCTAGAGAGGGGTGTCAGGATAGAGTAGTGTGGCGGTCCATTCTCTCTGCCTACCCCTGCGAGGAAACGGCGTGATGGTTTGTTGTTGAATCGCTCTTTACATCATGACAGCATGAGCCAAATCGATGTAAAGGGTATTATATAGCTATCATAGTTATTCTCGCTTTCCGTAGAATGAGTCATGCTTGGAATAACCTTGAGGGGCAGATTTAGAATCGAATTTATTCGACAACAAACCAAGGTGACTGAGGTGGCTCTGAGGATGGGCGGGCTGAAGTGGCGATGGGCTGGCCATATCTGTCGGAGGACCGACGGCCGATGGGGGAGACGGGTTCTGAAGAGGAGACCGCGTACAGGATTCCGCAGAGTTGGACGTTCCCCTGCCCGCTGGACCGATGATCTGAAGAGGATTGCTGGACATCGATGGATGGGATGGATAGGGGGCGGTGGCGTGCTTTGGGAGAGGTCTACATTCAGCAGTGGATGACAGACGGCTGATGATGATAGTGATTCTCGTGACATGTGATAGGTAGCTAATCTATCGCCATTTTATTGTCACGTGAATTTTGCACCAGACCAAATCAAATCAAATCAATCAAATCAGTTTATTTCATCAACAGACATTACATAATTTATTTTTAAGGCATCTATTGAGAACAGGTCAAATATAATAATATATTAGAATATTAAAGACGCCGATCTCCGAGGAGACCGCGTTCAGCAGACTAATTGCTCTTCCCACCGGTGTCACCGGAGGCAGATTGGTTCTGGCGGCCGGTAGGTAAAACAATCTGTGCTGTCGCTGTCGGAGATATCTATCGGGGACAAAAAGCCGAACACCCTCCAGTACGGTCGAGTTCTAAAAGTAACTAACTAACCATCACGCCGTCTCCCCGAAGGGGTAGGCAGAAAGAATGGACTGCCACACTTTTCTTTCCTGACATATTTCTCTCGCTTCTTCAACATTCATACATCGTGTCATGCACGCGCGTCGATTTCTCTGACTCCTCACATGGCCGACATACAATATTTAATTTATTTGATCGTGCCACGTTTTCCTCGGTCTTCCTCTATTTCTGGTTCCATTTACATCATTAACATATTTTTTTTTTACCATTCTTTCTTCATTCATTCTTTCCATATGTCCAAACGATCCTTTCATTATTTTGTTCATGACACCATCATTCGCACCGCATTCACTTCTTATATTTTCATTCGACACTCTATCAGTATCCACACATTCGTCTAAGAGATCTCATTTCTACTGCATTTATTCTACTTTCATCCTTCTTTTGCCAGTTCCATGCTTCGCTTCCATAAATAAGGGTCGGTAGAAGAACACCATTGTGCACTGCCATTCTAGGTTTTTTGGATAGGTTTTTGTTTGCGATGACAACTTTAAGTGCACCATTCACTTTGTTGCCTGCCCCAACCCTTCTTTCAATATCCCTCTCCACTCGCCCATCTCTTGTAAACATACTACCTAAATACACGAACTCAACTACTTGCTCCAAATTTTCACCATTCACGCTAATGTTGCAGACTGTCATGGTTTCTTCCTTTTCAAAAATCATTACCTTGGACTTATTAACATTCATCATCAGATCATTTCGCATGCATACCTCATACATACAATTCACCAGGACTTGTAGTTCATGCTCGTTGTCTGCAAGAAGGACAGCGTCATCCCCATACAAGAGAATAAAAGTATCCCCTAATTAATCTAAAGAGATGGGTAATTAGATGTCCATCTCTTCGAAGCTGTAGAGAAAGACTGTGTGACAATCAGATGTGAAGATATTGACATATAAATGTAAAAACGGTTGAATTATTTGTATGGTTAGGTAAGGTTAGATAGATTGCACTGGGAAGTGACAAAATACTATGAATAACTTAGCATAATTATTTCCAGCCTTGTTCTATACATAAAACATTCTGTGAACGATAAACAAGGTATGCTAATTAACAACGAACTAACCATCTCGCCGGAAAGTTACATAGGACGGACGGTCACACTGTTCCATCCTGACACAACTTTCGCGCCTCTTGTACATTCACACACCGTGACACGCACGCTCGTCGATTGTTCCGACTTCGAACATGACCATGCCGACATGCTGGAGAGGGTTCAGAAAAAAATTCTGAGGGAGTATGATAGTTATCCGTGGCTTTATCCCACGGCATTTCTTTTGAGAATGCTTGGAACCAACTCTCTGCAGCTACGAAGAGATGGGCATCTCATAACCCATTTCTTTAGATTACTCAGGGGATATTTCGAGAACTCAGCCGTGCTGGAGGGTGTTCGGCTTTTTGTCCCTGATAGATATCTCCGACAACGACAGCATAGATTGTTTTACTTGCCGGCCGTCAAAACCAACCTGCCTCTGGTGACACCGGTGGGAAGAGCAATTAGTCTGCTGAACGCGGTCTCCTCGGAGATCGACATCTTTCATGTTAGTGAACAAACACAAATACTCTTGACTTTAGAAAGTATCTTGTCTTCCTAATGTCGAACCATCTCTAATGCGTTCCTGGTATTATGTTGTATTTTTATAATATTTGACCTGTACTCAATAGATGCCTTAAATATTAATTGATGAAATAAACTCATTTGATATGATTTTACATTAATTGTTATATAGTCCATCACGCAGAACTAACCTGCCTTTGAAGATGTCAGTAGGAAGAGCAATTCGAACGTTGAATTTAATCGCCTCGATTTTGGATAATTTAATGTCCGAACCAACGCAGCGATCCTTTCATAATTTTGTTCATAATACCTTCTTCCGCTCTACATTCCTTTCTTATATCAGCATTTGAGATTCTGTTGTATATCGTTCTACCACACATACGTCTTAGGGACCTCATCTCTACTGCATTTATTCTGCTCACATCCTTCTTCTGCCAGTTCCATGCTTCGCTTCCATACATTCTCCAAACTCTTCAATCTTGAAAATAATCTCTAAACCTGTCTACTGCTATATTCAAGATAGTGCAAAACGGACCTAAATTGTTTTTAAATATTTATTTATCTAAACGAGTTTCGAAGTTAAATATTGATTTTTTCGATGAAACTTTTTATATCACAGTGCTGACATCTGTCGGCAAATATAATTACTTGAGAATGAAATATCTGCGCCATCTATCGGGGTAATTTAAACTATTGAAATGTCAATGTCGATTCCCGCGTAATTTTTGAGATAGTTCTAAACTGTGAAAAGTCTCTTACTGCAGGCAATAGATGCATCGAATGTGTAAGATTTAAATACGCATCAAATTTTAACGTTTTAAATTATAAGACATTGAGAACTTTATGCTCAAAAACGTTGAGAACTCTTGTGCAGCTTTTCAAAATTGGGTTAGAGACGCGTGTATCTTTTCAGCGGCAAAATCGTGAACTTTTATAGATTGTTTTAACAATTCTATTTAAAATATTATCTCCTCTGACTGAAACGGTAGTTAATTAGAGCAATTAACTCATTTATCAAATCAAATCAGTTTATTAACTCAACAGACATATCAAGCAACATAAATGTTTAAGGCACCTATCGAGTACAGGTAAAATATTACATATATGGTATATAACATAATACCAGAAACGGGTGAGAGATAGTTCAACAGTTGGAAGACAAGATACTCTCTAAAATCGAGAGTATTTGTCTTCTGAACGTACTTTTACTAATATGAAAGACGTCGATCTCCGAGGAGACCGCGTTCAGCAGACAATCAAACTGCCATCGCCGGGAATCTAACCCGGGACCTTCGGTATGGCAATCGGAGATCTTACAACTCTGCCACGAAGCTCGTCTTTGTGAGATTGGTACATAGAAGTGAAAGTGGAATTAGCATAAATCAAAGTGTCGGGACTAGACTTCTTCTTTCTTCTTCTTCACTTTTGGTAGACTCAGGAGTCTGTTATTTCAGGCGGGTCCTCTTGAGACGCTGAACTCCAGCTTTCTCTCCACCGCTTCGGGGGTCTTCCTGGTCGGAGTTGTCCGTTTGGCGTTCCATGGAGAGCTATGTATGGTATCCTATTTGAGCTCATTCTTTCTACATGTTAAGGCCAGTATCGCCGTCCTTGACGTCCCCATCTGACCACATCTTCGACCTCGCAGATTTCTCGGATTGCTGTATTCCTAACACGATCACGGAGGGTAGGGTAAAAAGAAGAGACGGGACTTGCATGAACGAATACTAACGAAAGGGCGTCGCTGCGTTCTATAACAGCGGTGGGTAACACATATCTACGGGCTGCCCAAATGAATATTTAATACGTGTTTTTTTTTTTTTCACAGAAAGACCAGATGACATCTGCAGAGAAATAATTTATATATTTCTACAATCCTCGCATTCCATATTCAAAAATGGCGCGGCATAAAGACGTGCCCCAAGGAGATTTTGGTATGTATATTTCTCTTTACTTGACCATTAATTCCAGCTTGCTCTCCATCGATCACTTTCTTCTTCTTCGAGACATGTCAGGTCTCCCCGACGTCGGCTCTCACCCTAGCGTACGCCTCTCTGTCCTATGCCAACTGGAGTTCTCCTCAACGCAACTACTAACCTAACCTCAACTCCTCCACCCCAATTCAGATAAACTCCTTGATAATCTCGAGCCAGGACATCTGGGGTCTTCCCACACCGCGCCTTCCCTTTCATGATGAAGTGGAGGAGAATGTGTCCCAAATATGCCATCTTTATAGACTTCACATCTGATTCTATGTAGCACCTCTTTGTTGGTGACCATATCAGTCCATGAGATCCGCAACATTCTTCGAAGGAGCCACATTTCAAATCAAATCAGTTTATTTTCTCAAAAGATATTACAAACAATTTTTATAGTTTAAGACATCTATTGAGAACAGGTAAAATATAAACTAACTAACTAACTAACCATCACGCCGTCTCCCCGAAAGGGTAGGCAGAAAGAATGGACTGCCACACTTTAATCGATGCGGCACTCCATCCTTCTCTTTTCGCCATCGCGAGAGACGCGGTGTGATGGGTTGCGAACCTCATCGCCACCAAAAGGCATCTTCCACGCACACTTCGATCGTTCAACGTCAACATAAAAATCTAAAACAAATTATCTGAAATACAATAATATAAAATAAAATAACAAAGAAAAATAATTTAACACATAATGTTCGTTTAGATGGTGCACTTGTCGTCAGCTGGACGATCCGTACATTTGTGTTTATTTAATTTTTATTCCACGTTATCCACTGTTTTTTTTTTAATTTACTGTAATTAGGCACTTAAAACAATCCAACACCAGCAAGAACTTCAAAATATTATTGAAGAATTTATTCAAATTGTCATTGGAACAAATGAAAAATTTATTTTACACCTGTCAAAATTCTTTTTATAAACGAAAAAACTTATATAGTTTTAACACCAAAACAGTAAAAACGTATTTTTTGTCACAAATAACTATTATAAAGAGCGGCAATAATCAAATTGACCAAAGCAATTCACTTATACACGAAATATCTCCAAATTGACGGGAGCACCATATGAACCAAACCAAATTTTCAAAATCAGAACCATCTCTCTAAAATATAATAAATATATAATATCAGGAACGCATGAGAGATGGTTCAACATTAGGAATTTATTTGTACTTTTATTTATTTATTTATACATATTACACAAATGAGACATTACAAACGATAAAACATTTAGGCGACTCATTTGGACACAAAACGGTATTACAAAGACAAAATAAAACAAAACACCATGAGACCTAAAAAATCATACATATCAGAAGGAATCCAAATATGTCGACGTCAGTGAGGCAGTACTCTTTCCAGAATTTGCAATATTTTTTTTTGAATACTGCCTCACTGACACTGAAAATGTCCAAATCCGAGATGATTAGATTCAGCGTCCGAATTGCTCTTCCTACTGGCATCACCAAAGGCAGGTTGGTTTTGCGTGAAGGAGTAAAGAACAATTGATGTCGGCGTTGTCGCATGTAGTTATCAGGAATAAAAAGACCTATTTGCTCCAGAACATAGGGGTTCTCAATAGAGCCCCGAATCAGTTTGAAAAAATGTGTTGACAGAAATCCTTCTCTCCTCAGTTCGAGGGAGTTATACCCCAGCATACCCAAGAGAAATGCCGTTGGATAGAGCCAAGGATATACCCCGTACTCTCTCATGTAGAGGGCTCTCAAGAATTTCTACAAGATACTCTCCAAAGTCAAGAGTATTTGTCTTCTGAAAGTACTTTCACGAATATGAAAGACATCGGTCTTCGAAGTGATCATGTTCAGCAGTTTGATTACTCTCCCCACCGGCAAGTTACTCGCTCATGTTAGAGAAGGTTCAGAAAAGATTTCTGAGATATCTCTACATGAGAGAGTTTGGTAGCTATCCGTGGCTTTATCCCACTGCATTCCTCTTGGGCAAAATGGGGACTAATAGTTTGCAGATAAGAAGAGATGGGTGCACACTTACACATTTCTTCAGACTTATCAGGGGATTCTTTGAGAGCTCCGTTATCTTGGAGGCTATCCATCTTTATGTTCCGGATGGTTATCTTCGACAGCGTCAGCACAGACTGTTTTATCTCCCAGCATGCAGAACCAACCTGCCTCTGGTGATGCCGGTGGGGAGAGCAATCAAACTGAGGGGTAGGCAGAAAGAATGGAACGCCACACTGTTCTGTCCTGACATACGTCTCTCGCTTCCTCTACATTCATACATCTTGTCATGCACGCACGTCGATTTTTCCGACTCCTCACGTGACCGACATTCAATATTTGATTGATTTGATCGTGCCACGTTTTCCTTGGCCTTCCTCTATTTCTAGCTCCGTTCACACCGTTTACATATACCTTCTTTACCATTCTGTCTTCACTCATTCTTTCCATGTGTCCAAACCATCTTAATGACCCTTTCCTTATTTTGTTCATAACACTTTCATTCGCACCAAATTCGCTTCTTATACTTGCATTTGTCACTCTATCATAAACAGATTTGCCACACATTCGTCTTAGAGATCTCATTTCTACTGCATTTATTCTACTTTCATCCTTCTTTTGCCAGTTCCATGCTTCACTTCCATACATAAGGGCGGCACAAGAACACCATTGTGCACTGCCATCTTAGCTTTTTTGGATAGGCTTTTGTTTAAACTATAAAAACTGTTTGTAATATCTTTTGAGAAAATAAACTAATTTGATTTAATTTGAAATGTGGCTCCATCGAAGAATGTTGCGGATCTCATGGACTGATATGGTCACCAACAAAGAGGTGCTACATAGAGTCAGATGTGAAGTCTAGAAAGATGGCATATTTGGGACACATTCTCCTCTACGAAAAATATGATGTGCTGGCAGTGAAATTTAAAAAAAGTCGTCACAATCGACGTGTTCGCATGACTCGTTGTATGAATGTGGAGGATAGAGTAGTGTGGCAGTCCATTCTTCTCGGAGAGACGAGGTGGCCGTCATGGAATGCCAAGAATCTGGAAATACCTACTGTTTTTAAAGCCGTGAAAATGTGCTGGTGAAGTGGACTAATCGCAATTGCGTTATGTCGTCAATTTAACGCTCCGTGACGTCACTTGGTCGATTAGGTCAAACGAATCCAAGAACAGGGTTGCCATGTGTTATATTTTCGTTGTATCGCTTAAAGGTATAAATGCTGGTGCTAAGATGAGTGATCTGTCTGTAAACTGTCTGCTTTACGCGGACGATGCCGTTCTCGTTGCGGATAGTGCGGACGAATTACAAGTCTTGGTGTCGAGAATGAATGAGGTATGCAAGTCAAATGATTTAATGATGAATGTCGGAAAGTCCAAGGTGATGGTTTTCGAAAGGGAAGAGCAAATGACAGTTTGTAATATAAGTGTGAACGAAGAGAACTTGGAACAGGTGAGGGAATTTGTGTATTTAGGTAACATGTTCACAGCAGATGGCCGAACGGATAGTGACGTCGAAAGAAGGGTTGGTGCGGGTAACAAAGTGAATGGAGCTTTAAAAATAGTTATTGGAAACAAGAATTTATCGATGAAAACGAAAACGGCCGTTCACAATGGAGTTCTGGTCCCAACCCTAATGTATGGAAGCGAAGCATGGAACTGGCAGAAGAAGGATGAGAGTAGAATAAATGCGGTAGAGATGAGGTCCCTAAGACGTATTTGTGGTAGAACGATATACGACAGAATCTCAAATGCTGATATAAGAAAGGAATGTAGAGCGGAAGAAGGTATTGTGAACGAAATTATGAAAGGATCGCTGCGTTGGTTCGGACATATGGAACGCATGGATGGAGAAAGAATGGTTAAGAAAGTATACGAGTGAAAACTGTGAGCAAAACCTTCACGTTCGACCGAACTTGGCGCGCTTTTTTTGGTCTTGGCTCATGCGGCAGCTTCCATTGGGATGATTGAGCTTTGGTTTCCACGTCATAACCATAAACCCATGATTCGTCACCAGTTATGACCCTCTGGAGCACATTTGGGTCGTCACGGACCGAGTCCAACATCTCCTGAGCAATGTTAACGCGATGCTGTTTTTGGTCGAAATTGAGCAATTTTGGCACGAATTTCGCGGCGACCCGACTCATGCCCAAATCATTGGTTAAAATCGAATGGCACGAGCCAATCGATATGTTTAGGTCCTCAGCAACTTCTAACGGTGATTCGACGATTGGCTAATACTATTTTCTTCACTTTATCAATGTTTTCGTCTGTTGTTGACGTGCTCGGGCGTCCGGCACGCTCTTCGTCGTTCATATCTTCTCGGCCCTCTGAGAACATTTTGTACCACCGATAACGTTGCTTTGGTCCAAGGTAGCTTCACCATATGCCACAGTCAACATTCGAAATGCGTCCGCGCACTTTATTTTGTTTTTCACACAAAATTTGATACAGATTCTTTTATCCATTTTTTGGAATAGGCAAAAATCGAAGACGAGCCAAAACACATCCAAGCAAAACAGCTGTCAAAAATTAACTAAACATTCAAAATGGCTGACCTTGTCAGCATAAGTAAGGGACATGAGTACCAACATAACGCTACAAAAAAATCAAAAATCAAATATACGTAGCCAGCGGAAATTCAAAATTCGCGATACTTTTTGAACAGACCTCGTACGTTAATGATGTAAATGGAATACGAAGTCGAGGCAGACCGAGGAAAACATGGCATGACCAAATTAATCAAATTTTAAAGGTTGGTCATGTTAGAAGTCGGAGAAATCGACGTGCGTGTATGACTCGTTGTATGATTGTGGAGGAAGCTAGAGAGGTTTGCCAGGATAGAGTAGTGTGGCGGTCCATTCTCTCTGCCTACCCCTGCGGACCACCTTTTCGAAATATCGCATAAAATGTAAACAACGGTTATCTGATTGCTGGTGTCACATGCAGCTCTCGTGACTAAAAACATTGTCAAAGCGCCCTTGAGGTGAGCTATTCACGAAAACGGCGCTATACAAATTAGCCTAATTATTATTATTATTATTTTTATATATAGCAGGAAAGACTCTTCGAGATAGGGTGAAGATAACGGCTATCCGCGAAATCTGCAAGAGTCAGAAACGATACGGTGAGGGAAAAAACAAAGGTCACTGACATCATCCACCGGGTGGCGACTCTAAAATGGCAATGGGCAGGTCACGCAGCCAGAAGCTCAGATAAAAAATAGACAAGAAGACTGCTGACTTGACTGACCACAACTACGGTGGTAGGATGACCTGAACAGACACGTCGGAACAACCTGGATGCAGTCTGCACAAGACAGAGTGACATGGAAGCGAATGGAGGAGGCCTTTGTCCGGAAATGGACGGGAATAGGCTGAGGAAGAAGAAGAAGAAGAGATACAAGTAGTGTGAGTGGAAAGAGAAGCCGTGGAAGACCAAGAAAAGCATGGCATGACCAAATTAATCATGACGACCTACATGGCAGAGTGGTAAGAGCTCTGACTACCATACCGAAGGTCTAGGTTCGATTCCCGGCGTGATTGTCACACTGTCTTTAGTCTGGTTTAAAATACACGTAACAATAAAATGGCGATAGATTAGCTACCTTTCACATGTCACGAGAATCAATTTAATTAAAAAAACTAACTAAACGTCACGCCGTTTCCCCGGAGGGGTAGGCGGAGAGGATGGACCGCCATATCATACATACCTCTAGCTCCGAACCAACGCAGCGATCCTTTCATAATTTTGTTTATAATACCTTCTTTCGCTCTACATTCTTTTCTAATATCAGCATTTGATATTCTGTCGTATATCGTTCTACCACACATACGTCTTAGGGGCCTCATATCTACCGCATTTATTCTGCTTTCATCTTTCTTCTGCCAGTTACATGCTTCACTTCCATACATTAGTGATGGGACCAGAACTCCATTGTGATCGGCCGTTTTCGCTTTCATTGATAAATTCTTGTTTCTATTGTAATAAAAACTAACTAACTAACTAACCATCACGCCGTCTCCCCGTGGGCAGAAAGAATGGACTGCCACGCTTTTCTTTCCTTACATATTTCTCTCGCTTCCTCAACATTCATACATCGTGTCATGCACGCGCGTCGATTTCTCTGACTCCTCACATGGCCGACATTCAATATTTGATTTATTTGATCGTGCCACGTTTTCCTCGGTCTTCCTCTATTTCTGTTCCATTTACATCATTAACATATAATTTTTTTACCATTCTTTCTTCATTCATTCTTTCCATATGTCCAAAACATCTTAATGATCCTTTCATTATTTTGTTCATGACACCATCATTCGCACCGCATTCACTTCTTATATTTTCATTCGACACTCTATCATACAGAGTATCCACACATTCGTCTAAGAGATCTCATTTCTACTGCATTTATTCTACTTTCATCCTTCTTTTGCCAGTTCCATGCTTCGCTTCCACACATAAGGGTCGGTAGAAGAAGACCATTGTGCTCTGCCATTCTAGCCTTTTTGGATAGGTTTTTGTTTGCGATGACAACTTTAAGTGCACCATTAACTCTGTTGCCTGCCCCAACCCTTCTTTCAATATCCCTCTCCACTCGCCCATCTCTTGTAAACATACTACCTAAATACACGAACTCAACTACTTGCTCCTAATAACTAATAACTATTCTTAAAGCTCCATTCACTTTGTTACCCGCACCAACCCTTCTTTCGACGTCACTATCCGTTCGGCCATCTGCTGTGAACATGCTACCTAAATACACAAATTCCCTCACCTGTTCCAAGTTCTCTTCGTTCACACTTATATTACAAACTTTCATTTGCTCTTTCCTTTCAAAAACCATCATCTTTGATTTTCCGACATTCATCATTAAATCATATATAAATAAATAAATACATATCTTTCGAGATGATATTTTAGTGCCAACCCTAGTATCATAGCGCTCTCCGCTATGCAATAGTCAACAAAACACCACAATTAAACCTCGCGGCAAGGCAATCTTGCTCGAAACTCTTTGACCCCGTGTGATGTGATCGATATTCGTTGTGCGCTGTATGCGAGTCGCGCTGACTTTCCGCCAAGCTCACTCTGCGCCAGTGACGAATCGCGTCTTTTCAGCGTATATTCTTGTCAAGCTTTTCCATCCGCACGCTTACGGAAAACTGGCGTTCTTTCCTCACAGATACTAACTAACCATCACGCCGTTTTCCCGGAGGGTTAGGCTGAAAGAATGGACCGCCACACTGTTCTGTCTTGATATTTCTCTCGCTTTACTACATTCATACATCTTGTCAAGCACGCACGTCGAATTCTCCGACTCCACACGTGACCGAAACTTAATATTTTATTGATTTGATCGTGCCACGTTTTCCTCGGCCCTCATCTATATCTAGATCCGTTCACGTCGTTTACATATACTTTCTTCACCATTCTGTCTTCACTCATTTTTTCCACATCTCCAAACCATCTTAATGACTCTTTCATTATTTTGTTCATAACACTTTCATTCGCACCGCATTCACTTCTTATATTTGCATTTGACACTCTATCATATACAGATTTACACACATTCGTCTTAGAGATCTCATTTCTACTGCATTTATCTACTCTTTTGACAGTTCCATACTTCGCTTTCATACATAAGGGTCGGCACGAGAACACCATTGTGCACTGCCATCTTAACTTTATTGCATAGGCTTTTGCTTGCGATGACAACTTTAAGTGCACCATTTACTCTGTTGCCTGCCCCAACCCTTATAAACATATACCCATTTTTTGTAAACATACTTCCTAAATAAGCTAATTCACATTCTTCACCATTCTGTCTTGACTCATTATTTTCATGTGTCCAAAGCATCTTAAAGCCCCTTTCTTTTTTTATTCATTACTTCCATTCGCACCGCATTCACTTCTTATATTTGAGGTGTAAGCCTTCGAAACATTTCGGGAAATATAAACTCAAAAGTGTAAAAACAGTGTTTTAATTAATAATTAAATAAAACGATGTTTTTTATAACTATTTCCACATTTGTCTTTATTTCGCCAGCGAGCCTGGTGAAATAAAGTCAAATATGGAAGACCATTTCAACATTCACACCATTCAGTTACAGAGTGGATGAAGAATAGTTCAGTCGACCAAATGTCATCCATTTGGTCTTCTTAACGTTGATTTTCAAGCCCAGATCCTCTCCTGCTATATCAATTTTATTTAGAAATCTTGAAGATCGGGTATACTATCAGCTTACTTTATTTATCTAATGCTTATGTTTATCTAAAGTTAATTATGTTTATCTAAAGTTAATTATGTTTATCTAAAGTTAATTATTATTTTATATGGACTTGGATCTTCTGGCTTGGCTGGTTCAGCTCTAATGGCTATTCCTCTTACGTCTGTAGGAAACATTGTTGGAATGTGATTTGGTACTTTTATGATGGGGCTAAATGTATGGCCCGGAGTGTCCCTTAAAGCCGTGGCACACTGTTTTAAACAAGCTCTCCACATCGGTCTCTACCGGCGGTTTAAAACTGTGTAGACACTTGTTTGAAACCAAAATTCGTTTGACCTTCAACAACCTTTGTGGACGGACGCGCATAGTATAAGTGTGGATCCACCGTTTAAACACGCATTCCACAATGTGGGCGCTCACATTCCACCAGTCAAGGTCAGTTGCATAGCGGCATCGCACAGTGTTTCAGTTCGCAATATTACGAGCTACTTTTCTTTACATAAAGTAGGTATTTCGTAAGATTTTTTTTAATATGAGACCGTAAAGGGCCCTTTGCAGCCCGACCTTGAGTTTAAAGATAGAAATAGAAGTATTTTTTTAATTTTGAATATAAAATTCGTAGGTATATATTATTATTATTATTTTGTTGAAAAAACTCCTTACATCATTACAGCGCAAGCCAAATCGATGTAAAGGGTGAAAAAAAAAGAATATCAAAGGAAATATACATAGAACATTATGAATAGGAAAAGCCAGTTATCTGCTTGCTGCCTTTATCATAAGGGCATTTACGAATTCGCCATAATTGCATCCAAAGAGGTCTATCTCTTCTGCAACCTCATTTAAGAGACGAATCGCCTTCAATACAGGAGAACTTCGAAGGGCTTCTGTGCGGCAATTTGGGGCATAAAATAATACTCGTATATGCCCCCTTGCTCTGGTATAACAATCGGTTAGCGGCGAAACAATACGACTGAACTAGCTTTGTTGTTGCATGCAATTAGGTAGGCAATTTAGGGGTCGAAATTTCAACAAATCAGGGTCAAATTTATTGTGTGAACTGGATGACTAAAACTCTTCCCTAAACACTTATAATTAGCCATTTCCATGTCATTGGGTTTGGCTCCACAAAGGTGACCCCTGTGGAGAGCTTGTTTACAACAGTATGTGGACGTTACACCAACCGTGGGCTCCACAGCGCTTCACCAAGGTCACCCCTGTGGAGAGCTTGATTCCAACAGTGTGGCACGGCCTTTAGAAAGAGCGCGAGGGATTTTTACATCATTGTTACTAACTAACTAACTAACCATCACGCCGTCTCCCCGAAGGGGTAGGCAGAAAGAATGGACTGCCACACCTTTCTTTCCTGACATTTCTCTCGCTTCCTCAACATTCATACATCGTTTCATGCACGCGCGTCGATTTCTCTGACTCCTCACATGGCCGACATTCAATATTTGATTTATTTGATCGTGCCACGTTTTCCTCGGTATTCCTCTATTTCTGGTTCCATTTACATCATTTACATATAATTTTTTTACCATTCTTTCTTCATTCATTCTTTCCATATGTCCAAACCATCTTAATGATCCTTTCATTATTTTGTTCATGACACCATCATTTGCACCGCAATCACTTCTTATATTTTCATTCGACACTCTATCATATAGAGAGTATCCACACATTCGTCTAAGAGATCTCATTTCTACTGCATTTATTCTACTTTCATCCTTCCTTTGCCAGTTCCATGCTTCGCTTCCATACATAAAGGTCGGTAGAAGAAGACCATTGTGCACTGCCATTCTAGCTTTTTTGGATAGGTTTTTGTTTGCGATGACAACTTTAAGTGCACCATTCACTTTATTGCCTGCCCCAACCCTTCTTTCAATATCCCTCTCCACTGTAAACATACTACCTAAATACACAAACTCAACTACTTGCTCCAAGTTTTCACCAAACAACACCAGTGTTCAAGAAACAATAAGGGATTTGATTTCATTGTTTTCCTCTACCAAATCGCTTGGTCATTCCTCTCATATGTCTCGTCGTGTGGCTTCTAACGCCGACACAGTACAGTGGCTGCAATCATTGAAATTAGTTTTGTTTTGAACCAGCGTCTGATCGGTCTCTTTGTTTGGCCTCTGTCCACCGCGCCGCGTTTTCTTCTTCCTTTAAATAAAATGTATTTTCATATAATATACAATTATTCAGCAACGAAGTGAATGGTGCACTTAAAGTTGTCATCGCTAACAAAAACCTATCCAATAAAGCTATAATGGCAGTGCTCAATGGTGTTCTTCTACCGACCCTTATGTATGGAAGCGAAGCATGGAACTGGCAAAAGAAGGATGAAAGTAGAATAATTGCAGTAGAAATGAGATCTCTTAGACGAATGTGTGGATACTCTGTGTATGATAGAGTGTCGAATGAAAATATAAGAAGTGAATGCGGTACGAATGATTGTGTTATGAACAAAATAATGAAAGGATCATTAAGATGTTTTGGACATATAGAAAGAAAGGATGGATCAAATAAATCAAATATTGAATTTCGGCCATGTGAGGAGTCAGAGAAATATGTCAGGAAAGAAAAGTGTGGCAGTCCATTCTTTCTGGCTACCCCTTCGGTTTATCATGTCAGAAGCCGGAAGAATCGATGTGCGATGGTATAACGAATGTGGAGGAAGCTAGAGAGGTATGTCAGGATAGAGTAGTGCTGCAGTCCATTCTCTCTGCCTACCCCTGCGGGGAAACGGCGTGATGGTTTGTTTGTTTGCACATGTAGACAGGCTAAACGTGTTATTCACGTAAATTTGAATTAACCAACTAACTAACCATCACGCCGTCTCCTCGAAGGGGTAGGCAGAAAGAATGGACGGCCACACTTTTCTTTCCTGACATATTTGTCTCGATTCCTCAACATTCATACATCGTGTCGATTTCTCTGACTCCTCGCGTGGCCGACATTCAATATTGGATTTATTTGATCGTGCCACGTTTTCCTCGGTCTTCCTCTATTTCTGGTTCCATTTACATCGTTAACATATAATTTTTTTTACCATTCTTTCTTCATTCATTCTTTCCATATGTCCAAACCATCTTAATGATCCCTTCATTATTTTGTTCATAACACCATCATTCGCACCGCATTCACTTCTTATATTTTCATTCGACACTTTATCATACACAGAGTATCGACACATTCGTCTAAGAGATCTCATTCCTACTGCATTTATTCTACTTTCATCCTTCTTTTGCCAGTTCCATGCTTCGCTTCCATACATAAGGGTCGATAGAAGAACACCATTGTGTGCACTGCTATTCTAGCTTTTTTTGGATAGGTTTTTGTTTGCGATGACAACTTTAATTAATTGAATTAAATTTGCATAAAACAGACGTTTTCATTCGTATTAATTTTTTAATGTGGAGTTTTGCATCATTATTCAAGAATCAATAAAAATGTGACACAGCTCATTGAATACATTTGTAGATCGCATAATCCTCCTTATTAGGGTGATGCTTCTCAATATACGATGCAACAGTTTCCTCGAAGATGTTCCTCTGCTACTTCCTTCTACTCCACTAACAAACTCTCCACCATAACTTCTTGCTGTGAAACACGATGCAACTCCATAAGCTCTTCGGTGGTCAGCTCTTGACTATGCTCTTCCACAAGCTCATCAATATCGTTGTTTTCCACCTCTACTACCATGGTATTGGGCAAAGACACAATTTCGTTGACTGTATACTCCACAGGTACTATTTTAAACCCCTAAAAATCACATTCGACAACGCTCTCTGGCCAAAGTTAAGGGAGCATTTTTTTCACAATCTATTTTGCTCGTTATGCGAATCACTTCTTATGAGATGTACTCGTTACGAGAGGTGTTCGTCACGAGAGGTGCTCGTCACGAGTGGTGCTCGTCACGAGTGTTGCTCGGCACGGGTGGTGCTCGTCACGAGATATGCTCGTCACGATAGGTGCTCGTCACGAGAAGTGCTCGTCACGAGAGGTGCTCGTCAGGAGAGGTGCTCGTCACGAGAGGTGCTCGTCGCGAGTGGTGCTGGTCCCGAGTGGTGCTCGTCACGAGAGTTTCTAGTCGCGAGTGGTGCTCGTCACGATTGGTGCTCGACACGAGAGGTGCTCGTCACGAGAGGTGCTCGTCGCGAGAGGTGCTCGTCGCGAGTGGTGCTCGTCACGAGAGTTTCTAGTCGCGAGAGGTGCTCGTCACGAGTGGTGCTCGTCACGAGAGGTTCTCGTCGCGAGTGGTGCTCGTCCCGAGTGGTGCTCGTCCCGAGTGGTGCTCGTCACGAGAGGTGCTCGTCACGAGAGGTGCTCGTCACGAGATGTGCTCGTCACGAGATGTGCTCGTCACGAGCGCTGCTCGTTACGAGTGGTGCTCGTCACGAGTGGCGCTCGTTATGAAAGGTTCCACTAGATATAAAAATGAATATCTGATGTTGGTTGGATGGTTTGATGCCGAACACACACCCCTGTGTGTTCGCGCATTGTTCATCCGATTGACTTGACTTTGTACAGTTGTTGTTGGCAATGTTGGCGTTGAAATGACATCATCTTTTGGAGCCGATAAAGTATTCCTAGACGAATGTATGCCATGCAAAAATAATTGAAATAAGGATTGCAACGCATTAACTAGGACATTATAAATAGACATAGAAGGGGTACCCACCGCTTGACAGGGGCTGTTATAGGGCGCAGCGGCGCCCTTTTGTCAGCCTCGCTCATTCACTTCCTGGGCCTAGGACATTATAAATAGAAGATGTGTTTGGATTGGTGCTTCCCATCTGTCGAGAGGAGTAAGTACCCGAAATGTTTTTATTTTTACTAACTAACCATTAGGCAGAGAGCCTCGCGCACCGCGACACGCATGCTCGGCGATTGTTCCTACTTAGAACATGGCCGCCTTTCAGTATTTGATTAATCTGGTCATGCCATGTTTTTCTTGGCCTTCCTCGACTTATTTTTCTATTCACTCTACTTGTATATATCTTTTAAACCATTCTTCCCTCATCCGTTCGTTCCATATGTCCAAAGTATTCTAGTGACCATTTTTTAATTTTATTTAGGATGCATTCATCCTCTTCACATTCCTTTCCACCTTCTTCATTAGATATTTTGTCATTCTTTGTTTTTCCGCACATTCGTCTTCGTGATCTCATTTCTACTTTCATTCTTCTTCTGCCAGCTCTAAGCTTCATTTCCATACATAAAAGTCAGCAGTAGAACTCCATAGATGATTTTGAGTGTACCATTTATTAGTTTCTAGCTCCAACCCTTATAGAGTTTCGAATGAAAATATAAGAAGTGAATGCGGTGCGAATGATGGTGTTATGAACAAAATAATTAAAGGATCATTAAGATGGTTTGGACATATAGAAAGAATGAATACAGAAAGAATTATATGTTAACGATGTGAATGGAACCAGAAAGAGAGGAAGACCGAGGAAAACGTGGCACGATCAAATAAATCCAATATTGAATGTCGGCCATGTGAGGAGTCAGAGAAATTAGGTTAAATAATGGAGATCGTGTTCAGTATTTGTGATTGCTCTTCCCACCGGTTTCACCAGAGGCAGGTTGGTTCTGGCGACCGGTGAATAAAACAAACTATGCTGTCGCTGTCGGAGATATCTATCAGAAACAAAAATACCACCTTCCTCCGGCCCGGTTTAGTTCTCGAAATATCCCCTGATTAATCTAAAGAAATGGGTTATGAGAAACCCATCTCTGCACCCATCTCATCAGCTGCAGAGAGCTGGTCCTCAAAATTCCCAAAAGAAATGCCGTGGGATACAGCCATGGATAACTATCATACTCCCTCATGTAGAGGTTCCTCAGATTTTTTCTGAACCCTCTCCAGCATAACGGAATATCTCGCCTCGTGAGGATTCCATATCACAGAACCCTTCCCTCAAAATAAAATAAGTTCTGCATTCTGCCAATCCTTTAAGATTAAAAACAGCTCCATATACAAGTATATGCATCATCATGAGTGGTTTATTGTTTTTTATTGGGGCACACTCTCATACTCAAATTGTACATCGCTCTGTACGCCTTCCCATCAGCCAGCCAAATAAAATGACAACCTCTGCCTGAATAGGTGCCGCCGCCACAGTTCCTGACCATCGTAATCGATCACTCTCCATTTTTCCGTTGCTACCATCTTCCTGACCCGCAGCCATCTCCAAGTCTGCTGGCGTTCCTCGAACGCCTCCATCCCTTGCTTCTCCTGCCGCCGTCGACGCCGCCTCCTCCTGCCCCGCCGCCGCCATCGCTGCCGACCTGCTGTTTACTCCAACGCTTCATGCCTAAACCTTTCCTTTCCACCATCCTTATCCCATCCTGTATCTCAACCCCATGGCCATATCGGTCCCCACCCAAGACCACCGGCCCACGCCCAAGGCCACTCTTGTCCCATTTGGTTCCATATTCAGGACCAACCGGCCCCCACCCAAGGCCACTCCCTATCACCGTCCCTCGGTCTCCACCCAAGACCTCGGCCCCTTTCCAAGGTCATCCCCAACCCTTCCACACTCCTCCCTACCCGGGTAGTCAGGTCCAAATGTCGGACACAACCCACTACATCCACCAAGTAACCCTCCCCTCAACATCCAACAATATCAAACTTCATCTCCAAGAAAGAAATTTCCAACATATGGGAGAGAAATAGCCTTCGAGCTGGTACTCCCGAAAAGGCAATATCCAAGAAGATAGGATTCTAAACACATCGGAATCTCTGAAAACCCTTCGGGTCCGAATGATGAAGCCCAACTCCATGGTGCTCGATTTTGAATCTGTTTTTGACACTAGTCACTGGTTATGTATGTGTTTTTTGTTTAGTTATTATACTGCCCTGATGAAGCTTGGGTCCAAGCGAAACTAGTTGGTAAATACAAAGTGTTTTATTATTTTATATCTATTAGTTTAAAATGTTATGTTTGTTTGTTTCAGGTCCTCCTATGAAGTTTGACCCTCATTTCAATGGACCGGTCCACAGAAGGTCTTGCACGGATATCATCTGCCTCGTTCTCTTCCTCGTTTTCATTGGCTGCTGGGTGGCCACCAGCATATACGGTGAGTCTTGGAAAACCCATGTATTATATGTAATTGATGACCCTCAATTCTACTGCACTTATTCTACTTTCAT
This sequence comes from Lepidostoma basale, assembly GCA_022606425.2. Classification (NCBI taxonomy): domain Eukaryota; kingdom Metazoa; phylum Arthropoda; class Insecta; order Trichoptera; family Lepidostomatidae; genus Lepidostoma; species Lepidostoma basale. The sequence goes on along the minus strand of JAHDVF020000844.1, from coordinate 86,688 downwards.
CCTTATTTTACCAGTTCCATCCTTCACTATCAAATTATTGGGGGTTTCCTTATCGAAATTGTTTTGTTTTGTATACACATAAAGTAATTGAATAATTGGAACCTGATTAATTGACGAAACTCTATAATTGGCAGAAAAGTTCTGGTCCCACCCCCTTTAAGTGCTAAAACCTCTTTAATTGGAAAAAATAAACCTGTTTCATGAACTCGACATTCTGGCCCTAAGCCTCTGTAATTGGAGAGCACTGCCTTCTCGACCTCTGTAATTGGCCAGAGAGTACCTTTGTAATTGGAGAGCACTGCCTTCTCGATCTCTGTAATTGGCCAGAGAGTACCTTTGTAATTGGAGAGTCTTCTCGACCTCTGTAATTGGAGAGCACTGTCTTCTCGGCCTCTGTAATTGGAGAGCACTGCCTTCTCGATCTCTGTAAACTGACAACTCCTCAGTATATGTTCTGTACTCATCGAAGGTGGTTCATTTTAGATCCAAATGTTTCACAAACGTAAATATAACAATTTTAGCTCGAAACTAAAATTAATCCAAGAATTTGACGCCGGTTAATTTCGCAAAGAGTTGTGCAACATTTTTAGCCTGTGAAACAGGCCCATATAACTGTTTTTTTCAAACCACAATAATTAAATTTATAATATTTTTTTAATGTATACATATACTTGTATACGAATACTGGATTTCACCCATTGCGGGTTATCAATTTATGATTTAATTGTATCTCAATAGAGACGAAGATGCAAATTGGAAACTGAATATGGTTGATCAAGGTGTTTACAGGACTTATGACCTGTCATTGGTTGGGTTAAGCGCACGCTTTATGTAATTACAACATTCCCCATTCCACATTTCTTATGACCATGTCTGACAAATTTTTGGAAGTTGTATTTATGTTAGTCCATCACCAGAATTCACATGTCAGTTTCAATGCGCCATCTATGAAGATTTGATTATATACATGTTAATCTCTAACATTACTCTATATATAATCTACATACTAACGCCATCTATGAAGATTTATGTTTATTAAGCATTAAGCAGAACATCTTTTTACACAATGTGAAAGGCTACCCCGCCATTAGCGCATTGTTAAAAGCCGCCTGGAGATGTCACTCCTATCTATATGCCAAACTTGGACCAGATACCAATTAAATTTATTGTTTGCACGTATGTATATACAATTACAATTTACGTATTAATTTTTTATTGGTTGTTTTCACATCAATCCATGAATTGTTTTAATGCTTTTCTGTTTGTGGTTACAAAACCTGGTTAAAAAAAACAAAGCACAATTTGGACCTGAACAACAAACCATCACGCCGTTTCCCCGCAGGGGTAGGCTGAGAGAATGGAGCGCCACACTACTCTATCCTGGCACACCTCTCTAGCTTCCTCCACATTCATACATCGAGTCATACACGCACGTCGATTCTTCCGGCTTCTGACATGACCAACCTTTAATATTAGATTAATTTGGTCATGCCATGTTTTCCTCGGTCTACCTCGACTCCTTACTCCATTTACATCGTTAATGTATACTTTTTTAACCATTCTTTCTTCACCCATGCGCTCCATATGTCCGAACCAACGCAGCGAATCTTTCATAATTTTGTTCATAATACCTGGATACATGAAAAACTGGATAATTGGAAAATCTGGTTAATTGACCATCGTAGGCCTGGTCCCTTGGAATGCCAATTATCCAGGTTCCACTGCATGGCAATACTGAAACCAATTTTATTTTAAAGCTAAACCTTAAACCCCAAAACTTTAGCATGTGTTGAACCGTCAAAAGGCAAAGAACATTTTTACATCGCTTCAAACATGTCGGATTTTGTACCAAAAATAAACAAAAATAATGGCGGGGTAGCCTTTCACATTGTGTTAAAAAATATGTTCTGCTTAGTGCTTAATAAACATAAATCTTCATAGATGGCGTTAGTATGTAGATTATATAAATTAATCTTAGAGATTAACATATATAATCGAATTCTTCATAGATCGCGCATTGAAACTGACATGTGAATTCAGGCGTTGGAATTTAACATATATACAACTTGCAAAAATTTGTCAGACATGGTCATAACAAAGGTGGAATGGGGAATGTTGTAATTAAATAAAGTGTGCGCTTAACCCAACCAATGACAGATCATAAGTCCTGTAAACACCTTGATCAACCATATTCAGTTTCCAATTTGCATCTTCGTCTCTATTGAGATACAATTAAATCATAAAAATTGATAACCCGCAATGGGTGAAATCCAGTATTCGTATACAAGTATATGTACACATTAAAAAAATATATATTGTAAACATTTTTTCGTGGGACGTTATTATACAGACATTGCTCCTTCCGACTACCACTCGTTTCTATCGATGGCACGCGACTCGGCAGACTAATATTTTTTACTTATGACAACAACAACAAACCATCACGCCGTTTCCCCGTTGGGGTAGGCCCTTTAAAGTAAACCTACAAAAGACTAACATCGACTGTGATTGTTGCGAAAACACTGCAGATGCCAGACCTAGGTGGAGAACAGCAGTACATAAAGGCAACCGCCAACCCCTGGACACTCGGTGGTGTCATCGGCAAGGCAAAAGATCCCTGCGGTGGCTGCCTCTCCACTTTCATTGCGGGTGGAGGGGTGGAGACCGTGGGCATCTCTGAAACTCTGATGGCGCTACTGAACAGGCTGGCTCCCCTGGAGTCGACGGAGGGCGAGGGTGCTCATCATCAGCAGATTCGCGCCCTCTGTCGTATCCCCCCTCGGGATATCCGGGGCAGACAGCCTGTCGCACAAGTCACCAAAGCTGAATTGGATGTTATAGTGAAGGGTTTGGGCCCTGCTAAGTCACCAGGCGTTGATAGAGTCACCGGCGTGATTGTTAAAAAAGTCTGGCTATTTGCCGGTGAGGAGATGACCCTGGTCATGCAGTCATGCTTGAGGAGGAGAGTCTTCCCTACCGACTGGAAGATGGGATCGATCAGAGTCATTCCCAAACCAGGAGATAAACCTCGCACCGATCCTGGTGCGTACCGGCCGATTACGCTCCTTCCAATCTTTGGCAAGGTCCTGGAAAAGCTGGTGCGCGGCAGACTCGATGCCGCCCTTTCCCCCCCATGCCCTAGGCAGTTTGGATTTGCCAGAGGACGCTCCACTGAGGATGCCATTAAATACGCGCTGGATTGGGTAAGTGACTCTGCTCGAGGGGATAACAAGTACGCGGTGGGTGTGTTTCTCGATATAAGCGGCGCGTTTGACAACGCCTGGTGGCCCATGATACTTTCGAAGCTACGCAGCCGAGGATGCCCTCGAGAATTGTTTAATATAATTTCCGACTACTTTAAAGACAGGAGGGTTGAAATCATCCACGGAGAAACTCGAGTCGAGAGAGAGTCGACGATGGGATGCCCTCAGGGCTCGGTCCTTGGGCCGACCCTCTGGAACGTCCTATTCGACGACGTCCTCCGCTTACCGTTACCGGGAACTAGCACTGTGGTCGCGTATGCCGACGACGCGCTCCTCCTTGTGTGCGGAAAGAGCCGGAATGAACTTGAAATGGTCTCAAATGAATGCTTAAGGATGATTGCAGCGTGGGGCGAACGAAACAAGCTTTCCTTCTCCCCTGCCAAGACGTCCGCCTTGCTTCTCCGTTGGAATCTAAGCCGTAACAGAAACCCGACTTTACGGATGAATGAATCTGGCATCAGGTGTTCAGGTCGACATGTCGCTCTCATTCCTGGGGCATGTAAAGGCGGTATCTGAGGGGTCCGCGAATCTGTTCATGCAGGTCAGGCGCCTCAGCACTGCGGCGTGGGGCCTTCGGGCGCCGGCGACTCGGTTACTATACAAAGCTGTGTATGTGCCCCGAATCACGTATGCGGCGGGTGTGTGGTCGGGTCGTCTAGCGGTTCGGACGGTGTCCTTCGCACTGCTGAGGGGCCAACGCGTGCCCCTCTTAGCTCTGACCGGTGCCTACAGGACTCGGTGGCGCTTCCGGTAATTGGAGGGGTTCTCCCTGCCGATCTGGAGGTGCTGGAGGCGGTTGCCAGGAGACGCCTCAAGCGGGGCGAGAGGGTGACCCATCTGGGCCTCACTCTTGACCCTGAAGAGGACGGACTTACAGCCTTGCGCGAAAGGATAAGGGAGGCTTCCATGTGTGATTGGCAAAAGAGATGGGACGAATCGCCCAGAGGGAGGTGGACCCACTCTTTCTTTCCCTCCTTGAGAAGAAGGATAAGCAGTGAGTGGATCGCCTTGGATCACCACGTTGTGCAGATGCTCTCGGGCCACGGAAACTTCCGTGCCAGGCTCCATGATTTTGGTCTGGTGCCGGACCCGGAGTGTACGTGCGGCGGGGGGCCCCAGACGGCCTTCCACATCCTCTGGGAGTGTAGTTCCCTGGTGAGCGCGCGGAATCGGATGATAGATGATGTAAAAGTGGCTGTCCGCCCGGTCTGGAACTCAGATCTGACGGAGAGTCAACATAACTGTGGGAGTTTGAAAGTATTCGTGAGAGCGTGGATTAGTGCATTTGCCGACACTTAGCCGGCCTCCAAGTATATAAGGATGCTGGGGCTACTGCTCCTGGATAGAGGGGTTTTTACGGTTGTCTACCCCACCGGAATTTACCGGAATTTGTGCTGTTTCTTGCCCTCTGAGGGTGCGCTGTTTTCCAGCTGGGAGAGGGAGGTTGCCCCTCTGTGACGGGTCTCGTTCCTCTCCCTGTTGGCCATAATAATAATTTATGCAGTGGTTTTATTTATTTATTTAATATTATGAAATGCTTCCTAAACCTCGTCCTTTGTCCTACATGCCAAAAACTGTACTCTACGTTATTATTATTTTTTTTTTTCCCATCCCGCATTTGTCTCCTCTGCCTCTCCTGTTCTTCCCGCTGTATATTCCTGTGGTGTATATTTTATCTTTTATATAATGTTCCTCAAATGTTCATGTATTATATATTATGATTATTTATTTATTCAATAAAGTACAGCGGAGCATAGAAGTGAGATTGAGTAGATTAAATGTGGTCTGGCACCCCCTTGTCGTTGCCGTATTTAAATGTAAGTCCCGGATGGACCGGGGACAGGCCCAGGGAGTGTACGAGCGAGGCTGATAAAAGGGCGCCGCTACGCCCTATAACAGCCTCGGGTATGTGGCGGAACTTCTATGTTCCTTTATAAAAAAAAAGTACATAAAGGCACGCAAGACTTTGAAGCACAGCGCAGAGACGACGTCGCAGAGAGGAGGAGGAGGAAAAAGGAGAGATCACTGGGAGACGGTGACGGGTCCATTACAAGCGCCTTCCCCTGCCCCAGATGCCCCAGAATTTGTGGGTCCAGGATCGGGCTCTTCAGTCACATGGCGGACCCACAACCGTGAAGGACAGTCTTCCTCGGACACGAGATGACAGCGAGTCATGCACGCACGTTGATTCTTTCGACATCTAACATGACCAACCTTAAAAATTTGATTAATTTTCTTATGACGATACCAAAAAATGGGTCGATGGCTGGATTAAATCAAATGATAATAATAATTAGGCTAATTTGTATAGCGCCGTTTTCGTGAATAACTCACCTCAAGGGCGCTTTGACAATGTTTTTAGTCATGAGAGCTGCATGTGACACCAGCAATCAGATAACCGTTGCTTACATTTTATGGGATATTTTGAAAAGGTGGGTTTTTAGCTGAGATTTAAAGTCTGTCGGATTGTCAATGCATCTGAGGGGTGCAGGAAGCATATTCCAGGCGGACGGACCTGCCACTGCGAAAGCCCGATCTCCGAAATTTGTCCGGGGGTTGCGCTTTGGCTCAACTAATCTGCCTATTGCCGAGGAGTTTGCTGATTGAAGTGTAGATTGCCGCATGTTAGGGCTATCAGCAACACAAAGTTCAGATATATAGGCTGGTGCCATTCCGTTCCAAAAGACGCATCGTTCTTCCATATTACATATTTCCAAATTTACCTGAAAGATGGGAGAAAGTAATAGCTAGCGATGGACAATACTTTGGTTAAGATATTCTTTATCAGATTTTTTAAATAAAATTTTAAATTCAAAGACAAAACAGCGAGAATTTATTTGTACCCCTGGTATATCTTTATATGTGTCTGAATTAATGTTGTATTTTTTCAGCTATTGGGCAAGGTGATGTCCGAAAGCTGCTGGTCCCCACCGACACCGAGGGGCGCAAGTGCGGGCTGGACAGCCAAGTCAAGGACTATCCCCACCTCGTGTTCTTCGACATGAAGAAGTGCATAGATGTTAATGTGCCCATCTATGGCTGTCCCACGATCCAGGTGAGGCTATAACCTTACCTACCTAGAGATCTACAGCTGGTCCCTAGCCTAACCTAACCTAAAATTAATCACATAATCTAGATAAAGACCCTGATCTACCGATGCTCTAACCCATATAGGGAACCTAAAATTCAGGTGTTCTGTTACCCATATTGGGACCTTTACCGTACCTTACCTACAGATAATATGTGGCCCATATAGGGACCTTATTATTCAGATGCTATATGACCCATATAGGGACCCTAATCTAGAGATGCTCTTTTACCCATATTGGGACCTTTTCGGTACCTAACGTACAGATGCCCTATTACTCGTATAAGGATCCTAACCTAATCGGGTGGTGGTCTAGGGGATAGAACGCTTGGCTCCTGATCCAGGGGACTTGGGTTCAAGCCTGGACACGACCAGATTCTTTCTTCATAATAATGAGCTATTCTCTGCTCGCATTGAAGATTGGAATAATAAATTCTAATATCATTGATTTAAATCCTTGGTATTATACTTAAAAAAAAAAAACCTACAGGTGCTCTGTTACCCATATTGGGACCTTTACCGTACATAACCTACAGGTGATTTGTGACCCGTATGGGGACTTAATTATATAGATATACAGGTGCTCTGTTACCCATATTGGGACCTTTACCGTACCTTACCTACAGATAATATGTGGCCCATATAGGGACCTTATTATTCAGATGCTATATGACCCATATAGGGACACTAATCTAGAGATGCTCTTTTACCCATATTGGGACCTTTTCGGTACCTAACGTACAGATGCCCTATTACTCGTATAAGGATCCTAACCTAATCGGGTGGTGGTCTAGGGGATAGAACGCTTGGCTCCTGATCCAGGGGACTTGGGTTCAAGCCTGGACACGACCAGATTCTTTCTTCATTATAATGAGCTATTCTCTGCTCGCATTGAAGATTGGAATAATAAATTCTAATATCATTGATTTAAATCCTTGGTATTATACTTAAAAAAAAAAAAAAAAACCTACAGGTGCTCTGTTACCCATATTGGGACCTTTACCGTACATAACCTACAGGTGATTTGTGACCCGTATGGGGACTTAATTATACAGATATACAGGTGCTCTGTTACCCATATTGGGACCTTTACCGGACATAACCTACAGGTGATTTGTGACCCATATGGGGACTTTAATATACAGATTACAGGTGCTCTGTTACCCATATTAGGACCTTTACCGTACATAACCTACAGGTGATTTGTGACCCGTATGGGGACTTAATTATACAGATATACAGGTGCTCTGTTACCCATATTGGGACCTTTACCGGACATAACCTACAGGTGATTTGTGACCCATATGGGGACTTTAATATACAGATTACAGGTGCTCTGTTACCCATATTAGGACCTTTACCGGACATAATCTACAGGTGATTTGTGACCCATATTGGGACCTTTACCGTACATAACCTACAGGTGCTCTGTTACCCATATTGTGACTTTTAGCGTACATATCCTACAGGTGATTTATGACGCATATAGGGAACCTTATGTACAGACGTTCAGTGTACCACACAAATACCCTAACCTAACCTAACCTATGAATGTTTCCTCATAATATATTATTTGCAGGCCTGCGTAAAAAAATGCCCTACCACCACCTTCATGGCCAGCGACTCTTCGCAAGTCGACGCCCTGGAAATGGATGATATCAGAGACAGGCTGGTCTGCAAGCCAGAGGTTGTCATCAGCGATATCGGCAGCAAGGACAGAATGTACCAGCTGATGGATAGTGGAGACTGTGCAAGGGATGTATATAGGAGCAAGTCCAGTAAGTCCGCATTATTTTTATGATATCGAGAGTGGTTTCCCCTTGCGTTCTCTGGAGTATTTATCTATTAGGATTGCCTTTCTTTAGCCAGGTGAATCCAGTTTTGTGGCACTGGAAATTCGCCGTTCGTCCACTCTCTATTTTCTGTGATACTGACGCTAATGTTAGTGTCGCATTGCCCGGGGTTTGCGGGATCTAAGAGACCATTCGTGGACACTAGAGAGTTGGACTTAGCAGTAGTGTTGCTGGTATCATTGAAGCATACTCCATAGTAGCTTTGACGATACAGTAGAGTCTCGGTTATCCGACCTACCGGGGCAATGCCCCTTTCCTTCACCCAACTGCACGCATTATATTCGCGCGCCAGGTTTCAGTACTTACGTAGCTAATGCCGTACACTCCGCCTATTAAGACTCAGCAACCAATCAGATAGCGTTCTATAACCAATTGAGGAGGTGTTACTAATACTATTGCAAATCATCTCCCTGTTTTTATCTCAATTGCCTCGATCCCCGGCTTTCGATCCATCTTTTTGGTGGTCTGCTCGGGGGTAGTCTACGTTGGGGTTGTCTACATTGGGGTTGTCCGAGTAGCACAATGAGAGGGAGTCTGAATGGATCCAGTCTTCTCACATGTGCATACCAGTATCTTCTATCTTGTCTCCCCAACTTACTACATCGCATTCCTCTATTATTTCAATCTTTATTCAGTCACGCAGTGTCTTTCCAGATTCCTGACACCCTGGCCGCATTTCTTGAAAGTGTGCCCTGCATTCAATCCCGTATATCATGATGGGTCGCACACAAGTTTATAGATGCTTTGCTGCTGATGTTCATGTCTGGATTTTTCCATGTTTGAGTTTTTCTAACATCCTGAGATGACAGCAGCCTTGTTTACTTGACCCATCACTTCACACAGTAGATCCCTTTGCCCACACAAGTCCACATCCAGATAAAATGTCGCAATAGCTTCTATAATTGATATGCCAATAAAAATAATAGTGTAATGTATTCCCTCTTTGAAATATGGAAGCATTTTATTTGTTGTGTTATTCTGCTCTGTTTTTATTGTGTTGTTTTGTGGCGTACTTTTTTGTTTTGTGGCATACTTTTTTTGCTATGTTTTATGGCGTACCTTTTTGGTGTACGTGTGTGTTATTGTGTTGTGAGTATTTCTCGTTTGGAACCATCAACAACAACCAAAGATGGGCTTGTTATATGTGTGGATGCAGTGGCGGTACTCCCATAGAAGCCCAGAAGCCCGGCTTGCCCGGCTTCTGGCTTACAGAGGTTCAGTTCTTGTGGCTATTTCTCTTACGTCAAATGGGAACATTGTTGGAAGCTGATTTGGTGGGTTGTTGGTTTATGCGGGGGCATGATTACTTAGATTTGGGGGTTCTGATTCAAAATTTCTTACGCAAGTCGGGCTTCTAGCTTCTATGGGAGTACCGCCACTGTGGGGATGATGGATTACTAAGAAGTCTCAAAGTTGTGGATTTAAAACCGGTTTGCACTCCATCGAACGTTCTAACATGGCATGACACAGTCTATTTGAATTTTAAATGGATATCTTAAATCAATTGCCAAGCAAACGATCCTAACTTAAATATTAATAATCAATGGCCAGGAAAAGGTTAAAGTATGATTGGATGATGAAGAATGTATAATCCTGGAATTGAGGTTAGTTTCTCGTTGGTTCAGTCTTGGGCCGTTGTCTGGGCAATTTGGTTCTGATCGCGTGCGACGCGGTGAAGGCGGAGAAGCCAGCGCCCAAGGGCTCCGGGATCCTGGACACGCTGGGTTCCCTCTTCAAGCCCGGCGGGACGCTCGCGGCCGGCCCGGTCTGCAGGAGGGACGAGAAGGCTATTAAGACCATCGAGCAGAAGACGTCCGACCTGCAGGTTTGCCGGCATGCTCTGGTGAAGGCCCCTCCAAGACCTGACCTCACCCAACCCACAATTTTACTCTCCAACGATCATTTACCACACAAATGGAATATGTTTCCAATCATTTAACTTACCAAAAGTCGGGTAGATTTCAGCCAACAGAATTTCAAAGCTTCATATGATAAGATAACTTTTACAACCTAACCTAACTCGAAATGTAAATTTTTGGCCTGTACTAACTCCACGTGCCAATTTTTGGCCTGAACTAACTCAACATGACTTTTATGGCCTAATCTAACTCAACATGACTTTTATGGCCTAATCTAACTCAACATGACTTTTATGGCCTAATCTTACTCAACATGACTTTTATGGCCTAATCTAACTCAACATGACTTTTATGGCGTAATTTAACTCAACATGACTTATGGCCTAATCTAACTCAACATGACTTTTATGGCCTATTCTAACTCAACATGACTTTTATGGCCTAATCTAACTCAACATTACTTTTAAGGCCTAATCTAACTCAACATGACTTTTATGGCCTAATATACCTCAACCTAACTTTTATGGCCTATTCTAACTTTAATGGCCAAATCTAAAAGGCGGGCCACACTGTGATAAACAAGCTTTCCACCTGCGGTTTAAATCTGTGTGGACACTGGTTTGAAACCAAAATTTGTATACTGAATGCGTGTGGATAAACACGACAAACACGCATTCCACATGTTTAGCGGTTTGATTCCACCAGTCAAGATCAGTTGCGTAGCGGCGTCGCACGGTGTTTCAAATTTTACAATACGAGCTACTTTTCATTATTCTGTAAAATTATTATTTTGAAAATTTTATTCTTATAAAATGTATATGTCTGTTGACTTCTACGATAGAAACACATATATCTGTCTATCTCTCTGTCTTTACATAAAGTAGGTATTTGAATAGCGTATTTCGTAAGATTTTTTTTTTAATATGAGACCGTAAAAGGCCCTTTGCAGCTCGACCTTGAGTATAAAGATAGAAATAGAGTATTTTTTTAATTTTGAATATTAAATTCATAGGTATATATCAATCGGTTAGCGGCGAAACAATACGACTGAACCGGTTTTGTTGTTGCATGCAATTAGGTAGGTAATTTAGGGGTTGAAATTTCAACAAATCGGCCTCAAATTTATTGTGTGAACTGGATGACTAATACTCTTCCCTAAACACTTATAATTAGCCATTTCTATGTCATTGGGTTTTTACCAAATAATGTAGCTCGTAATATCGCACCCTGAAACACCGTGCATCGGTGGAGCGCGGACGTATACGAAAATAGTGTCTACTGTTTAGAGTTTGTTTTAAACCAAGTGTGGACGCTAAACCAACCGCGGGCTCCACAGCTCCCACCAAGGTCACCCTTGTGGAGAGCTTGTTTACCACAGTGTGGCCCGCCTTTTACTCAACATGACTTTTATGGCCTAATATAACTCAACATAACTTTTATGGCTTGACCTAACCCAATATGACATAAGACACTACATTTTCAATCACTCCTATTTCTCTTCCATCACACCTAAAAGCACTCCCTGTTGGAATGGCATGGTCACCCATAGAAGAGTTATAAGTAACTATTGTATACTAACCCAACTGTAGTTATTGAAATAATAAAATAACCTAATCAAAAATAACATTCATTAAAAATGTATGAGAAAGTTACCTTACATAAAGCTCACCGGAGACGGCTATTAAAATTGAAAAAAATATTGCGATTGATTCCGATTGATGCACATTGATGCCGATTGAAGCAATCAATTGATTGCTTTACTGCGCGATTTGCAGTAGTTTATTTGTTCGTCGCGGAAGATGTGACTTGCCCTTCTGAATTGGATCCCATTGCAAAACAAGACTTTATTTATATCACGATTGTCGAATCGATACCGGTCATTGCTCTTCAATCGATATCAATCGTTTAAATAAAACAGCCAATCGCACTTCAATTAGAACTGTCAATTGCATTTCAAATTAAAGCACCGATCACACGTCATTTGTTACATCAATCAACATAAATTTTTACATCAATCAATTTCAATCGTTACATGAATCATCTTCATTTGTTATATCAATCAACTTCAATTTTTACATTAATCAACTTCAATTTTTACATCAATCAATTTCAATTGTTACATGAATCATCTTCATTTGTTATATCAATCAATTTCAATTTTTACATCAATCAACTTCAATTGTTACAACAATCAACTTCAATTGTTTCATCAATCAACTTCAATTGTTACATTTATCAACTTTGATTGTTGCAACAATCAACTCAATTGTTACATCAATTAACTTCAATGTTACAACAATCAACTTCAATTGTTACATCTATCAATTTCAATTGTTACAACAATCAACTCAATTGTTACATCAATCAACTTCAATTGTTACAACAATCAATTCAATTGTTACATCAAACAACTTCAATTGTTACAACAATCAACTTTAATCGTACTTAAATTTAAATCGTCATTCGCACTTAAGTAACAATAAATCGCATTTCAATTGAAACTGTCCATTCCATTTAATTTGATACCATTAATCCCACTTCAATTGAACATTAAATCAAGCCGTTTCAATTGAAGCTTCAATGACAATTAATTAATTAAAACCGCCCTGCGTACACTTCAGTGAAACCATTCCTTATATTTCAATTGATACCACTTCAATTTAGAATTAAATCAAACCATTTCAATTGAATCCTCAATCGCACTTCAATCATAATCAATCTAACATCAATGTATTTATTTAATTGGAGCTTCTTTTACACGTCAATTGAAATCGCCATTCGCAACACATTGACAATTTCAATTGAAAGTCTCCGGGAAGAGCATTACATGTTTCTTCACCTAACCTAACCTAAACTAACCTAATATTTTGTTTTTCTTAAATGTTTCCATTACTTGTAGACAAATACTGGATTTTACCCATCTCAATAGAGACGAAGATGTAAATATGGTGGTCGAGGCGTTTACAGGACTTATGACCTGTCATTGGTTGGGTTAAGCGATCGCTTTATGTTAACAACATTCCCCGTTCCGCCCACGACCTTCTTCTTAAAGTGCCCTGTCAGATCCCCCCGACGTTGGCGATCACTCTGGTAAACTCTTCCCTATCCTGCGCTGTCCGGAATAGCTCCTCCACAGTTCCGATTCCCGTCCATTCCCTCACATTGCGCAGCCAAGAGATCTGCCTTCTCCCTGCCCCCTTGCGGCCCTCTATTTTTCCCTTCAATATTAGATGCAGCAGGCGATACTTCTCTCCTCGCAGAACGTGACCCAGATATGAAATCTTGCGGACTTTGATCAATGTCAGCAGCTCTCTATTTACTCCTGCACGATTCAGGACTTCTGTGTTCGTCGCTCTGTCTGTCCATGGGATCCTGAACATTCTTCGGTGAAGCCACATTTCAAATGCCTCTAACCGGTTCATTGTATTTACTTGTAATGTCCATGTCTCACACCCATATAACAGAACAGACCACACATAACACCTTAACATCCTCTGTCTTAGTTTTAAGTTGACATTGTCATTGCAAAAGAGTGACTCCATTTTGTTAAATAGCTGCTTCAATCCGACATTTCAACTCTACATCTGGGTCAAGGGTGTCTGTAAGCATTACGACCACCACGTTTGACAAATTTTTGGAAGATGTATATATGCTACAATGTTGGGAAACACTTCACATTTTAATATTTACACATTTTAAATATTTATATTAATACAAAAAAAAAATGTGTGCATGTTATAAGATGTATACGAATGGCGTCATGTTTTTTTTATTTAGAGGTTTTAATTGTTAATTAATTCGTTGATTGGCAAAACTCTGTGTGTAAGTGGCAAGTTGTCAATGTTACGTCATCGTTTATGTGGCTGGTTCTCAATGTGTGGGTCCCGGTGTTGAATAAATTAGATGAGCTTTTAAAAAAAACAAAGGCTTTCTTATGTTTTCTTCCGGGAAGACTCTGTTTCTTTCATTTTGCTTGAGTTTGGATTTTAATTATAAAAGCTTTTTGTGTTACTTTTTTTTATATACTTTTCGCACCAAAATTGTCCTTTCCATGTTTCAATCCCTCTTTCCACATTTTATTGTATATATTTTTTTCCTATTTCACTATACGATCCCATTTGCATGTTTCAATTTGCTCCTCTAACCTCTTTCACTTTACAATTTCGCCTAATTCCCTCATTCCACGTTTCAATTTACCCATTAAATGCGGTGGAGATGAGGTCTCTAAGACGTATGTGTGGTAGAACAATATACGGAATCTCAAATGCTGATATAAGAAAGGAATGTAGAGCGGAAGAAGATATTATGAACAAAATTATGAAAGGATCGCTGCGTTGGTTCGGTCATATGGAGCGCATGGATGGAGAAACAATGTATAAGAAAGAGTCAAACAACGAATAAATGGAGTCCGGAGTCGAGGCAGACCGAGGAAAACATGGCATGACCAAATTAATCCAATTTCAAAGGTTGGTCATGTTAGAAGTCGGAAGAATCGACGTGCGTGTATGACTCGTTGTATGAATGTGGAGGAAGCTAGAGAGGTGTGCCAGGATAGAGTAGTGTGGCGATCCACTTTATCTGCCTACCCCTGCGGGGAAGCGGCGTGATGGTTTGTTAGTTTGTTTCAATTTACAATTCGGCCTAAATCCCTCTTTCCATACTAAATTTCATATATTGTTCCTATTTAACTACACAATTCCACCAAAATCACCATTTCCAAGTTTTGATTTGAGCTATTCCCTGTTTACTTTACAATTCTGCGTAAATCCCTATTTACAAGCTTTATTCCATATGTTTCTCCTGTTTCTCTGCAAATACACCAGATGCTTTGTTTCAATTTATCCCATTTCCCTGTTTCACTTTACGATTCCGCCTAAATCCCTCTTGCAGGCTTCTTTCCATAAATGTTTCCCTTTCACTGCAAGAATCCACCAAAATCTTCCTTTCCTTCTTCCATTGTTTCACTTAACGATTCCGCCTAAATCCCTCTTGCAGGCTTCCTTCCATAAATGTTTCCCTTTCACAGCAAGAATCCACCAAAATCTTCCTTTCCTTCTTCCATTGTTTCACTTAACGATTCCGCCTAAATCCCTCTTGCAGGCTTCCTTCCATAAATGTTTCCCTTTGACCGCAAGAATCCACCAAAATCTTCCTTTCCTTATCCCATTACCCTGTTTCACTTTACAATTCCGCCTAAATCCCTCTTGCAGGCTTCCTTTCATTAATGTTTCCCTTTCACTGCAAGAATCCACCAAAATTTTCCTTTCCTTATCCCGTTACCCTGTTTCACTTTACAATTCCGCCTAAATCCCTCTTGCAGGCTTTCTTCCATAAATGTTTCCCTTTGACCGCAAGAATCCACCAAAATCTTCCTTTCCTTATCCCATTACCCTGTTTCACTTTACAATTCCGCCGAAATCCTTCTTGCAGGCTTCCTTCCATAAATGTTTCCCTTTCACTGCAAGAATCCACCAAAATCTTCCTTTCCTTATCCCGTTACCCTGTTTCACTTTACAATTCCGCCTAAATCCCTTTTGCAGGGGTCCTTCCATAAATGTTTCCCTTTCACTACAAGAATCCACCAAAATCTTCCTTTCCTTATCCCATTACCCTGTTTCACTTTACAATTCCGCCTAAATCCCTCTTGCAGGCTTCCTTTCATTAATGTTTCCCTTTCACTGCAAGAATCCACCAAAATTTTCCTTTCCTTATCCCGTTACCCTGTTTCACTTTACAATTCCGCCTAAATCCCTCTTGCAGGCTTTCTTCCATAAATGTTTCCCTTTGACCGCAAGAATCCACCAAAATCTTCCTTTCCTTATCCCATTACCCTGTTTCACTTTACAATTCCGCCGAAATCCTTCTTGCAGGCTTCCTTCCATAAATGTTTCCCTTTCACTGCAAGAATCCACCAAAATCTTCCTTTCCTTATCCCGTTACCCTGTTTCACTTTACAATTCCGCCTAAATCCCTCTTGCAGGCTTTCTTTCATAAATGTTTCCCCTTCACTGCAAGAATCCACCAAAATCTTCATTTCCTTATCCCGTTACCCTGTTTCACTTTACAATTCCGCCTAAATCCCTCTTGCAGGCTTCCTTCCATAAATGTTTCCCTTTCACTGCAAGAATCCACCAAAATCTTCCTTTCCTAAGTCCCATTACCCTGTTTCACTTTACAATTCCGCCTAAATCCCTCCACCAAAATCCCCATTTTTGTTTTGATTTGCCAAAAAAAAGCTTTTCATTGGATTTTTTTGTTTGTTCATTCTTGCATCTTCTCGGCTATCCATATTTTGACTGTTGGGTCCCAACCCGTGCTCTGGTAGTGCTTCTTCCATTCTGGTACTCTTGATCAAGATCTTGAAGATAACTGTCTTGTGTATGCAGTCTCACACAGATGTATCCCAAGGAATATCACAGAACTTGCCCCGGCCTTCGTAGCTATCGGCTCCAAAGAGGCCCTCCTAGAGGCCAAGGAAGTAGAGGACAACCTAAACCTTCTGACGGAGATCAACCAGGTATCGTAACACCATATTTGCTGTGACGTAACAATGAACAATTGGCTTACCTTTGACACGTTGGATAATGCCTTATCAACGCAGTATTCCTGGATCAATAGTTTCCAAATAGAAGTGTTTGGTTTATCTTATCGCTTTTGTAAATAATTTCTCCGTGATAGAACTGCGGAGAAATGATTTGATGCATGATGAGGCGTTCTTGCAAAGTTAAGTATTATATTTGAAGACTACAGGGGAAAAACAAGGAATGTCAGTTAAAATTCAAAATAAATGTAATAATGCCATCTAGCGGCATTTGTACGTATCTATCCACAGTAAAATTTTCATATTCAAAAATCATGTGTGTCATCGACTATGGCCAGATAATCGATTGCTAATTGCTAAGAAATATATAGACTTTGATTAGCTTTATTCTCAATTTATTCAAATTAACCTTCTACTGACATTCCTTGTTTTTCCCCTGTAGTCTTCATTTGTTTTTCTTGAAAAATGATGTAAAACTCCATATTAAATAATTAGTACAAATGAAAACTTAAATTTTCTAGAAGTTTTATTATATTTTATGGAAATGACACGTTTCGCCCTTTTAAGGCATTATCAAATGTTTGATATTCTCAAATAGATAGCTCAAAACATTTGATAATGCCTTAAAAGGGCGAAACATGTCATTCCCATAAAATATAATATAATAAAACTTCTCGAAAACTGACGTTTTCATTCGTATTAATTAAAGTATCGTAGAATAAAAATTAATGAAAATTGCGGTCTTATAGGAGTTTTATTTACTCCAGGTGTTTATAAATAGGTCTTCGCTCAATATTCAAAATCTATTGGCCCCAAACAGTGTCGAATGCCGTTCTCTGGACCATGGCAGGCGAAAAGCCAATTAGAGAACAAGTCGCCAGACGCAAATGGCAGTGGATCGGTCACACTCTGAGACGGAACCCAGCCTGCATCGCTCAGGGCGCACTAGACTGGTCCCCTATGGGGGGAAAGAGAAAGCGAGGCAGACCTAGAGCCACCTGGAGAAGAACCCTGCAGGACGAGGTTAAGGCGGCAGGCCTCACTTGGGATGATGTGAGGCATCAGGCATGTGATAGAGTCGGGTGGAGAAGGTTCCCTGAGGCCCTATGCACCACGGAGGTGTGACAGGACAAAAAGAAGAAGAAGATATTTTAGATGGAATGGCATGTGTATGAATGCCTTAGAAGGGCGAAACATGTCATTCCATCTAAAATAGAATAAAACTCTTAGAAGACAGACGTTTTCACTCGTATTAATGATTTAATATGGAGTTTTACATAATTAAACAATAAATTTTGTAGAATAAGTGTAGTGGAAGCGAAATCTCTCAGAGGAATGCGTGGTAAAAAGTATGATATAACAAAAAGATTATTTTTTGATAAATTTAAAACGTTAACACTGGAATTCCACAATGACAATTTTTAAACTCAAGGGTTAATTTTATCTCAATAGAGACGAAGATGCAAACTGGAAACTGAATATGGTGATCGAGGTGTTTACAGGACTTATGACCTGTCATTGGTTGGGTTAAGCGCACGCTTTATGTAATACAACATTCCACCTTTCTTATGACCACCATGTCTGACAAATTTTTGGAAGTTGTATATATGTTAATATCCAACACCACAATTCACATGTCAGTTTCAATGCGCCATCTATGAAGAATAGATTTTAAACTAATTAAAATAGTTTTTTTACACTTTTGAGTTTATTTTTCTCAATGTGTTTCGAACGTTTTACACCTTCATCATCGGGAGTCATCAACTGTCAATATATTTGTCATGTTTTTTGAGAGAAATAAGCTAATTTGATTTGATATTAGCAATGCATGATGTTTGGTTGATTGCTTTTCCTAACCACTAAAGACGGGCGATTTCTAACCCAGTAAAACAACCTCTACCATATGTCTCAAATTACCTGCACTAATTGGTATATGCTAAAAGTAGAAAGGGTATTTAAGGAGAAAGGAGTAAGATTCTAGTTTGTTTAATTTATAACTAACTAACCATCACGCCGTCTCCCCGAGGGGATAGGCAGAAAGAATGGTAAAAAAGTTATATGTTAACGATGTAAATGGAACCAGAGATAGAGGAAGACCGAGGAAAACGTGGCACGATCAAATAAATCAAATATTGAATGTCGGCCATGTGAGGAGTCAGAGAAATCGACGCGCGTGCATGACATGATGTATGAATGTTGAGGAAGCGATAGAAATATGTCAGGAAAGAAAAGTGTGGCAGTCCATTCTTTCTGCCCAACCCTTCGGGGAGACGGCGTGATGGTTAGTTAGTTAGTTGATCTTAGGACCAGTACAAATGTTGCTATTCCTCCTGCGTAGATTCGCAATGATTCCGTTAGCTGATAAATGTTTGTTTTTGCCGTCAACAGTTTGGGGCGATGGTGATTGAAGACCTGGTGAACGCTCGCTGGTGGCTCCTGCTGTCGCTGTTCCTCGTCATGATCTTCTGCCTGTTCTACATCACCCTGATGCGCTGGATAGCCGGCCCCGTGACCTGGTTCACCATGCTGGCTATCGTGGGCCTTCTGTCTTACAGTCAGTACACTAATTAACTAACTAACATCACGCCGAGGGGCAGGCACTGACGATGGATCCCCACACTTAATTCACACATCGTAACACGCACGCTCGTCCATATATCTGACTTCCAATATGGCCGCCTTTTTATATTTGATTCATTTGGTCGGTTTTATCATTACCAAATGCCATTATTAATTGTCATTATCAAATGTATTTATTAAACGTCGTTATCAAATAGTATTATGAAACAACATTATCAAATGACATTATTAAACATTGTTATCAAATGCCATTATGAAATGATTATTAATTGTCATTATCAAATGTATTTATTAAACGCCGTTATCAAATGGTATTATGAAACAACATTATTAAATGACATTATTAAACATTGTTATCAAATGGTATTATCAAATGACTTTATCTAATATCATTATCAAATGATTATCAAATGCCATTATTAAAATTCCTTATCAAATGGTATTATGACAACATTATCAAATGACATTATTAAGCATTGTTATCAAATGACTTTATCTAATATCATTATCAAATGATTATCAAATGCCATTATTAAAATTCATTTTCAAATGGTATTATGAAACAACATTATCAAATGACATTATTAAACATTGTTATCAAATGGCATTATCAAATGACATTATGAACCCCCGTTGGCCGGTTGACTGTATTTGCAGTTCATATACAAATGTATTTTGTTAACCTTTTAAGGTATTTTTTTTAATGAGACATTTGATAAAAGTAACGTTTTCATCATTATCAAATGCGATCACGGATTGATTATTAATGTTGGTATTTCAGGTGTGTACCTTACGTACGATCGGTACGCCTTCTACCGTGACAACCCGGTGCTCCTCACGGGCTCGGACACCAACCTGGCCGGAGTGGCGCGCTCCGTGACCTCCATGAAGGAGACCTGGCTCGTGCTCATGATAGTGGCCATCATCACGCTGGTGGTGATACTCCTCATGCTCATATTCCTGAGAAAGAGAATCGTCTTAGCTATCGCTCTCATCAAGGAGGCTAGCAGGTAAGCCTTATAACTTGTCATCAAACTATATAACTTATTAAACCATATAACTTATCATCAAACCATATAACTTACCATATTAAACCAGATAACTTATCATTAAACCATAGAACTCATCAAACCATATAACTTGTCCAGCAGAGTTTATACTGGATTCTTTCTGGACTTTTAAGCCAGTGAAGTTCTTTGAGATGTTGTGTTATATGGGACTTTTTTGGAATGCCTTTAATGAGTCTTGCTGCTGCATTGAACGCAGATTGAAGTTTGTTTATTTGTTGTTTTGGAATGTTTGCATAAATTCCATTACAATAATCAAGTCGTGACACAACGAAGGAATTTACAAGAGTTTTGAAAGTGTCGTGGGGAATACTCCTTTTGACGGATTTTAATCGTCTTAGGTGGAAGAAACTAGCACTGTCTTTGGTCTGGTGTAGAATTCACATGACAATAAAATGGTGATAAAGCTACCTATCACATGTCATGAGAATCAATATGATAGCTTTACATGGATTTGGCTCACGCTGTAATGATTTAATGAGCGATTCAACAAAATAATAAATAAATGGACGGGGAACGGGCCTGGAGATTGCATTTATTTATTTATACATGATACACAAATGAGACATTACAAACGATTAAACATTTAGGCGACTCATTTGGACACAAAACGGTGTTACAAAGATAAGATAAAACAACATGAGACCAAAAAATCATACATATCAGAAGGAATCCAAATATGTCGACGTCAGTGAGGCAGTACTCTTTCCAGAAACTTATTAAACCATATAACATATTATCAAACCATATAACTTATTAAACCTTCAACTTATCATCAAACCATACAACTTATCAAACCATATAAATTATAACTAACTAACTAACCATCACGCCGTCTCCCCGAAGGGGTAGGCAGAAAGAATGGACTGCCACACTTTTCTTTCCTGACATATTTCTCTCGCTTCTTCAACATTCATACATCGTGTCATGCACGCGCGTCGATTTCTCTGACTCCTCACATGGCCGACATTCAATATTTGATTTATTTGATCGTGCCACGTTTTCCTCGGTCTTCCTCTATTTCTGGTTCCATTTACATCATTAACATATAATTTTTTTACCATTCTTTCTTCATTCATTCTTTCAATATGTCCAAACCATCTTAACGATCCTTTCATTATTTTGTTCATGACACCATCATTCACATATAAATTATTAAACCGTAAAACTTGTCATCAGTGGCGGTACTCCCATAGAAGCCCAGAAGCCCGGCTTGCATAAGAAATTTTGAATTAAAACCCCCAAATCTAAGAAATCTTGCATCCGCATAAACCAACAACCCACCATATTACCTTCCAACAATGTTCCCATCAGACGTAAGAGGAATAGCCACAAGAGCTGAACCTCTGTAAGCCAAAAGAGGTTTTGATTGAAAATTTCTTACTCAAGCCGGGCTTCTAGGCTTCTATGGGAGTACCGCCACTGCTTGTCATCAAACCATATAACTTATTAAACCATATAACTTATCATCAAACCATATAACTTATTAAACCATCATTTATCATTAAACCATATAACTTATTAAACCTTAAACATGTCATCAAACCATACAACTTATCAAACCATATGAATTATTAAACCGTATAACTATACATGGGCGAAGCTAATGAAAGGGCGCCTCTGCGTCCTATAACGGATTCAAATAAGCGGTGGGTAGCGTTCTATGTAATCACTGTATAAAAACTATGGTAATTTGTTTTGTTTTGCATTTCAGAGCCGTGGGCAGCGTCAAATCCACGCTTTTCTTTCCCATTTTCCCCTGGGTGCTGGAAGTGGGGCTGCTGGCGTACGGCATCGTCATCTGCCTCTACCTCGCCTCCATAGGTGACGACAACTACCGCGTGGCTAAGTTGCAAACGTCCACTTGCAGCTACACCGTGAGTTTTCGTTGGCTGACAGCATTTGCTCTCGACAGTAGCCATTCTTCTTCCTCTTTATTATGTTGTTGCCATCCACTTCTGGACGTAGGCATCCTCTCGTATTTTGCAATATCTATTTTATAAAACAAATAAATTTAAGGATTAATTTTATCTCAATAGAGGTGAAGATATAATTTTTTTTGGCAACAGAATATGGTGATCGAGACGTTTACAGGACTTATAACCTGTCATTGGTTGGGTTAAGCGATCGCTTTATGTAATACAACAATCCCCATTCCGCCCTTCTTGACTTTCATTTTTCGCTATGCCTAATAATAAATTTCATTGTTATTCAACGAATCAATTTGTTAATGTCGTGTTTTGGAATTGTTTATCTCCGAAATCGCCGTAGGCGAGTGACTTAATTACTTAAAAAAAAGTTTTTTTTTTATAAGGATTAATTGTATCTCAATAGAGACGAAGATGCAAATTGGAAACAGAATATGGTGGTCGAGGCGTTTACAGGACTTATGACCTATCATTGGTTGGGTTAAGCGATCACTTTATGTAATACAACATTCCCCATTCCGTCCTTCTTACGACCACCACGTCTGACAAAAGGTCTGAAAAGGAGGGCGGAATGAGGAATGTTGTATTAAATAAAGCAATCGCTAAACCCAACCAATGACAGGTCATAAGCCCTGTAAACGCCTCGACCACCATATTCTGTTTCCAAAAAACAATTTACATCTTCGTCTCTATTGAGATACAATTAATCCATGAGTTATAAAAGTATACGAAAAGGTTAGGCATATTGCATTCTCTTGAGCAGGTACTTATTGTGGGGTAATTACATGTGCAGGTGGGACAGAAGTGTGACCCGGATCAGTTTGCCATAGATTGTGGAGGCGTAGACGATGCCATCTGCCACTTCACTGGGATCATCAACCCGCAGTACATCTATTGGCTTCAAGGTAATAATACCCTATGATTGTTATTTACACCTTTGGTTTGTTATCGACACCTTTGCGTTATTATTAAAATCCTTTGGTTGTTACGCACCCCTTTTGATTGTTATTATCACCTCTCATTGACATTCTTTGATTGTTATGGACCCTCCTCGATTTTTATCAACATCTTTAGGGTGTTATTGACACCCGTTGATTGTTATCAAAATCTTTGGAATCTTATTGACATCCATTGATTATATATGACAACCTTTGATTGTTACTGATTCCTTTTGATTGTTACTAATACCTTTAGGTAATCACTAACATCCTTTGATTGTTACTGATGCCTTTAGGTAGTCACAAACATCCTTTGATTGCTACTGAATCCCTTTGATTGTTACTGATTCCCTTTGATTTTTACTAATACCTTTAGGTAGTCACTAACATCATTTGATTGTTTCCGAGACCCCTTTTGATTGTTTTTAACACCTCCAAAATGTAATTGAAACTCCTCGATTATTATCAACATCTTTAGGTCATTAATAAAATCCTTCGGTTGATACTGACCCCCTTCAATTGTAACTGCTCCCCACCTTTGATTGTTATTGATATTGTTACATTGTTTTTAAAATTCATTAATGTTTCCATAGTAAATACTGTTTAAATCCGCAATGTTTTCGTTTCTTGCTCCTAGCTTTGAACGTGGCGGCATTCTTCTGGTCGGAGTTCTTCGTTCAGGGCGTCGGAGACATGATCCTGGCGGGAGTGTTTGCCACCTGGTACTGGACCTTCAAAAAATCAGATGTGCCCTTCTTCGCACTCACACGCAGCATCGCCCGCACCTGCTTCTACAACCTCGGCACGGTGGCCTTCGGCTCGCTCATCATCACCATATGCCGCCTCATCCGTGTCTGCCTCGAGTACATTGACCAGAAGACCAAGAAGTGGGACAACGGCTTCACCAAGTGCATCCTCTGCCTGTGCAAGTGCTTCTTTGCCTGTCTCGAGAGCTTCCTGAAGTTCATCAACAAGAACGCCTACATCATGTGCGCCATCCACGGGAAAGGGTTCATCTCCAGCGCCAAGGAGGCCTTCTCCCTGCTCATGAGAAATGTCGTAAGGGTCTTCGTTCTTGATAAGGTGAGTCCATGCTCGAACAATGATATTCAACTTCAGTTTACCTCCCGCCATTCTATTCCATTAAGAGTTTTCAAAGTCCTATACAACACATTGGTTCGGAGCACACTCGAAAGTGATATGGAGTCCTCACGAGGCGAGATATTCTGTTATGCTGGAGAGGGTTCAAAAAAAAATTCTGAGGTATCTCTACATGAGAGAGTATGATAGCTATGCGTGGCTATATCCCACGGAATTTCTTTTGAAAATGATTGGAACCAACTCTCTGCAGCTACGAAGAGATGGGCATCTCATAATCCATTTATTACTCAAGGGATATTTCGAGAACTTGGTCGTGCTAGAGGGTGTTGGTCTTTTTGTCCCTGATAGATGTCTCCAACAGCGACAGCATAGATTGTTTTATCTACCGGCCGCCAGAACCAACCTGCCTCTAGTGACACCGGTAGGAAGAGCAATTAGTCTGCTGGACGCGGTCTCCTCAGAGATTGACGTCTTTCATATTAGTGAAAGTACCGTTCAGAAGGCAAATACTCTTATTTCTGGAGAGTATTTTGTCTTCCTAATGTTGAACCATCTCCAATATATTATTTTACCTGTTCTCAATAGATGCCTTAAAAAATACTTTTGTAATGTCCATTGATGAAATAAACTGATTTGATTTGATTTGATTAAACCACGACTTTATAGAGAAAGTATTTCTTCTGGATCTACTCCACTGAACGATATCCTCTATTTCACAATTTTTTCTTATGTCTACGTTGCGGACACGATCTCGGAGAGTTTTTCCAGTAATTGATCTTAGGACCTTCATCTCCGATGTTCTTAGTGGTCCCTTGGTTCGCACAGTGTCGGCCCGCGTCATGATAGGTCGCACGCATGTTTTATAGATTCTGATCTTGCTGTCGATACGCATGTGCTTGTTCTTCCGGACCAGATTCTTCAGGCATCCTGACACGGCAGAGGCTTTACAGACTTGTTCTCGTTCTTCGGTATAAAGGTCATTTAGGCTGCAGATCTCTACTCCCAAATATCTGAAACTCGTAACTTGCTCCACAGGTATATCATCAACAGTCAGCTTACATCTTGTAGGCTGCCTAGATATAGTGAGACTTTTTGTTTTGTTGACTGATATAGCCATATTTAGCCTTTGTGATACTGTGTGGAATTTGTACAACATTCTTTGCAGGTCATCTTCAGACTCGGCTATTAGTCTGCATAGCAAATGAGGTTCACAGTTTTACTGCCCATTTTATAACCTAGTCCCAAGCCAGCTACCTCTTCTATGATTTCGTCCATAATAAGATTGAATGTCCATAATAAATGTATGTGATCTAAACAAAAGTGATAGACATGAGACCCTTAGTGGCTGGCTGGACACTGTTCTTTTTTACTCCATGCCCATTAACTCCAAAAGAACAACACTTTTCTTTTACATTTAATGAAATCTCTTAATTCTCAATATGTTTATTTTTATTAAAAATATGTATTGGATCCGATAGGGTCAGTAAAGCAGACGTACTACAGAGAGCCAGAGCCAATAGAGAGCTGTTGTCGAGTGTGAAAATTAGAAAGGTCTCATATTTGGGTCATCTGCTAAGGGGAGAAAAATACCACCTCCTTCGATTGATATAGCGACAGCACAGATTGTTTTACCAACCGGCCACCAGAACCAATATGCCTCTGGTGACACCGGTGGTAAAAGCAATTAGTCTGCTGAACGCGGTCTCCTCGGAGATCGACGTCTTTTATATTAGTGAAGGTACATTCAGGGGACTCTTGATTTTAGAAAGTATCTTGTCTTTCTAATGTCGAACCATCTCTAATGCGTTCCTGGTACTATGTTGTATTTTTATAATATTTTATCTGTACTTAATAGATGCCTTAAACATTTTCCTGTTTGTAATGTCTTTTGAGTTAATAAACTGATTTGATTTGATTTGATATTAATGGGTAAAGTGTAGGGACTTGGTAGAAGGCTGCTGTTCTGGCTGCAGAACATCAAAGAGTAGACAGGAATAACAAGAGTTCAGAACCTGTTCCAAGTGGCGCAGGACAGAGATCAAATCAAATCAAATCAGTTTATTTTCTCAAAAGACATTACAAACATTTTTTATAGTTTAAGACATCTATTGAGAACAGGTAAAACATAATACATATATAATACCAGGAGCGCATGAGAGATGGTTCAACATTAGGAATACAAGATACTCTCCAAAGTCAAGAGTATTTGTCTTCTGAACGTACTTTCACGAATATGAAAGACATCGATCTCCGAAGCGATCATGTTCAGCAGTTTGATTGCTCTCCCCACCGGCATCACCAGAGATTTATTTATTTATGTATTTATACATGATACACAAATGAGACATTACAAACGATAAAACATTTAGGCGACTCATTTGGACACAAAACGGTATTACAAAGATAAAATAAAACAAAACAACATGAGACCAAAAAATCCTACATATCAGAAGGAATCCAAATATGTCGACGTCAGTGAGGCAGTACTCTTTCCAGAATTTGCAATATTTTTTTTTATGAATATTGCCTCACTGACACTGAAAATGTCCAAATCCGAGATGATTAGAGATGCCTTTGCTGCAGTGATCGCCAACGTTGGGGAGACCTGACACCGAAAGAAGAAGAAGATTGGGTATTTTTAATTTATTGGAGTGATTTTCTTTCCAGGTGACGGATTTCCTGTTCTTCCTGTCGAAGCTGGTGGTGGCCGTGCTGTGCGGAGTGGCGGCGTACTTCGCGCTGTCCTCGCCCAAGCTGTACGACCTGGCCGCCGACGAGCAGCTGCACTACGACCTGACGCCCGCCATCGTGGTGGGCGTGGCCGCCTATCTCATCGCCTCCGTCTTCTTCGGGGTCTACGCCATGGCCGTGGACACGCTATTCCTCTGCTTCCGTGAGTTCAATCGCTTCACGTTTGTCTTGCAAGCAAGCCAATCCTTGAATATTCATTAACTAACTAACATCACGCCGTCTCCCCGGAGGGGTAGGCAGAAACAATGGAACGCCACACTGTTCTGTCCTGACATACGTCTCTCGCTTCCTCTACATTCATACATCTTGTCATGCACGCACGTCGATTTTTCCGATTCCTCACGTGACCGACATTCAATATTTGATTGATTTGATCGTGCCACGTTTTCCTCGGCCTTCCTCTATTTCTAGCTCCGTTCACGCCGTTTACATATACCTTCTTTACCATTCTGTCTTCACTCATTCTTTCCATGTGTCCAAACCATCTTAATGAACCTTTCCTTATTTTGTTCATAACACTTTCATTCGCACCACATTCACTTCTTATACTTGCATTTGTCACTCTATCATATACAGATTTGCCATACATTCGTCTTAGAGATCTCATTTCTACTGCATTTATTCTACTTTCATCCTTCTTTTGCCAGTTCCATGCTTCACTTCCATTCATAAGGGTATAAATATTCATTTTTCCATGTTTCAATCGTAGGGATTGCTTTGCAGTAATATCTTTAATAATACAGTAGAACCTCGATTATCCGGACTAATTGGGGATGAAGGTAGTCCGGATAAGGACAAATCTGGATAATAGAAAAAAATTATAATTTACAGAAAAAGACAAGTATATTCAGTGTGAATAATTTTTATTTATTTAGATTTATAAATAGCGTTATTGTAAATATTTTTTTATTAAAAAAAATCAATTATCGATTTCTGCTTTAAACCTAGAAGAATGGACTACCACACTGACATATTTCTCTCGCTTCCTCAAAATTTATACATCGTGTCATGCACGCGCGTCGATTTCTCTGACTCCTCACGTGGCCGACATTCAATATTTGATTTATTTGATCGTGCCACGTTTTCCTCGGTCTTCCTCTATTTCTAGTTCCATTTACATCGTTAACATATAATTTTTTTACCATTCTTTCTTCATTCATTCTTTCCATATGTCCAAACCATCTTAATGACCCTTTCATTATTTTGTTCACGACACCATCATTCGTACCACATTCACTTCTTATATTTTCATTTGACACTCTATCATACACAGAGTATCCGTACATTCGTCTAAGAGATCTCATTTCTACTGCATTTTTTCTACTTTCATCCTTCTTTTGTCAGTTCCACGCTTCACTTCCATACATAAGGGTCGGTAGAAGAACACCATTGTGCACTGCCATTCTAGCTTTTTTGGATAGGTTTTTGTTTGCGATGACCCATGTGCACCGTTCACTTTGTTGCCTTTTTATTTTACCTGTTGGAACAAATGCATAAAACGCATTCCAACACGTA
The DNA here is from genome assembly GCA_022606425.2 of Lepidostoma basale. Lineage (NCBI taxonomy): Eukaryota > Metazoa > Arthropoda > Insecta > Trichoptera > Lepidostomatidae > Lepidostoma > Lepidostoma basale. The sequence goes on along the minus strand of JAHDVF020000844.1, from coordinate 58,204 downwards.
CTTAAACATTCGTTTTTGTTAATTTTGACCATTCTGGATAATCGAATATCCGGATAATCGAGGTTCTACTGTATCAACACCATTTTACTAGTTTTTACTGTTTTGGTGTTAAAACTATATAAGTTTTTTCGTTTATAAAAAGAATTTTGACAGGTGTAAAAATAAATTTTTCATTTGTTCCAATGACAATTTGAATAAATTCTTCAATAATATTTTTAAGTTCTTGCTGGTGTTGGATTGTTTTAAGTGCCTAATTACAGTAAATTAAAAAGAACAGTGGATAACGTGGAATAAAAATTAAATAAACACAAATGTCTGGATCGTCCAGCTGACGACAAGTGCACCATCTAAAATAACATTATGCGTTAAATTATTTTTCTTTGTTATTTTATTTTATCATTGTATTTCAGATAATTTGTTTTAGATTTATTATGTAGACGTTGAAAGATCGAAGTGTGCGCGGGAGATGCCTTTTGGTGGCGATGAGGTTCGCAACCCATCACACCGCGTCTCTCGCGATGGCGAAAAGAGAAGGATGGAGTACCGCATCGATTAAAGTGTGGCAGTCCATTCTTTCTGCCTACCCTTTCGGGAAGACGGCGTGATGGTTAGTTAGTTAGTTAGTTACACCACGGGCATAAACTACAAGTCCTGGTGAATAGTATATATAAGATGAATATGATCTGATGATGAGTGTGCATAAGTCCAAGGTAATGATTTTCGAAAAAGAAGAAATCGTGACAGTCTGCAACATTACTGTGAATTGTGAAAATCTGGAGCAAGTAGATGAGTTTGTGTATTTACAAAAGATGGTGAGGGATATTGAAAGAAGGGTGGGGCAGGCAACAAAGTGAACGGTGCACTTAAAGTTGTCATCGCTAACAAAAGGCTATCCAAATAGCTAAAACGGCAGTGCACAATGGTGTTCTTGTACCCGACCCTTGGAAGGGAAGCATGGAACTGGCAAAAGATGGATGAAAGTAGAATAAATGCAGCAAAAATGAGATCTCTTAGACACAAATGTGTGGATACTCTGTGTATGATAGAGTGTCGAATGAAAATAGATGGCGTTAGTGGGTCGGTTGTATAGGTTAATTCTTGAAAAAATTCACAAGTGCAACCAAATCTACATAGATGGCTGACTGAAACTGACACGTGAAGATAAATATGGATTTTGAAGTATATATACATCTTCCAAAAATTTGTCATGCATGATCACAATAACAAAAGGTGGAATGGGGAATGTTGTAATTACATAAAGCGTGCGCTTAACCCAACCAATGACAGGTCATAAGTCCTGTAAACACCTTGATCATCCATGTTCAGTTTCTAGTTTACGTCTTCGTCTCTATTGAGATACAATTAAAAATTTGAAAATATAAGAAGTGAATGCGGTGCGAATGATGGTGTCATGAACAAAATAATGAAAGGATCATTAAGATGGTTTGGAAACATGGGATGAATGAATGAAGAGATGTAAATGGAACTAGAAATATAGGAAGACCGAGGAAAACGTGGCACAATCAAATATTGACGGCCACGTGACGAGTCAGAGAAAATGGACCGAATGTATGAATGTAGAGGAAGCGATAGAAATATGTCAGGAAAGAAAAGTGGGGCAGTCCATTCTTTCTGCCTACCTTGTGCTAACTCTTAATTAATTAATCCCACGGAACCAAATCTTCTTGACTATAATGATGATTTTATAAGGATTAATTGTATCTCAATAGAGACGAAGATGTAAATTGTTTTCTGGGAACAGAAGGTGGTGGCCGAGGCGCTTACAGGACTTATGACCTGTCATTGGTTGGGTTGAGCGATCGCTTTATGTTTAATGCATTAATGCTTTCCAATCTTAATAGATGACGCTAGTGTAGAGTGAACTTAAAAATGTAAAGATAGGCGTAGAATCCTACGATATATACAAGTTCCAAAAATTTGTCAGACGTGGTGGTCATAAGGAAGGCGGAATGGGGAATGTTGATAAAAAATAAAGTGATTGCTCAACCCAACCAATGACAAGTCCTGTAAGCGCCTCGGCCACCACCTTCTGTTCCCAGAAAACAATTTACATCTTCGTCTCTATTGAGATACAATTAATCCTTATAAAATAAAAATAATTTATCCGCAATGGGTGAAATCCAGTATTTGTCTACAAGAATTTTTATACATTCAAAATGTTGTTGTATAATGATGGTGTTTTTTACAGTGGAAGACTGCGAGAGGAACGACGGATCCCCCGAGCGACCCTACTTCATGTCCAAGCAGCTGATGAAGATCCTGGGCAAGAAGAACAAGTGAAGGGCCTCCTAAACTTTTGATACGACCTTCGATTATGGTCGCTGCTCGGGCAGTGCTTTTTGTAAACGGAAAGAAAACTAATAACCTCGTCTGATTAAAAGTGAAGTGTAACTTTGATATAGATTTTTTATTGCATTTTTGATTTCTCCGTGTTGAGGTCCATTTACACGGGACAGTGACCCTAACGTCACCGACGTAGCCTTGAATCTCACGGACTCGTTATTTCAAATACTTACTTCCTATGGCCATACAACTCTTGAATAGTTTTAGCCTCCTTGATGATTTTTTGCCAAGCTCCTCGATCCTGCGCCTTTTGCTCCCAGCAGTCCGATTCGCCCAACCTAGCCAGGTCAGCCAGAACATTGTCCATTAGGCGCTGTCTAGGCCTTCCTAGAGTCTCTCCGGCTCGGCATACGTGTCCAATCCATGCTAGGCGACTGGCTCTCACGGTGCTCGTTATAAGGGGCTGCTGGGTCATCGTACGGATCTCTTGGTTGGTCCTACGCCTCCAAGTTCCCGCCGCAACACCAGGTCTGGGTCCCAGGATCATTCTAAGTATTCTATTTATTTAAATCTCTTCTTTCCCTTTGCCATTTCCCATCATCTGGGGTCGGCCCTCCTCGTACGAAAACGCCAAACTTTTCTATTTTGACTCATCTCCACTGTCAGGTTCTCGCGTTGGAGCTCCTTTTCATTAGGCGACCTCTTCTTCTTAGTTTTGTGGGAATGCTGAGGGCTTTTTGGACAATGTGTTGTCTCTTCGCATCACATGACCGTACCACCGTAGTCGAGATTCTTTTAATTTTTCGGTTATTGGGCCACCTTAAAGCTACCCCTCACGTATTCGTTCCTTACGTGGTCCAGCCTTGTGACGCCTCCGGCCCACCTCAACATTTTCATCTCGGCAGCGTGGACTCGACGTTCGTGGGCTTTTTTGTTGGGCCAGTACTCTGCTCCATATAGCATGGCGGGCCTCACTGCAGTCTTGTAGACTCTGCTCTTGGTCCTGATTGGAATTTTTTGATCACACAAGACACCAGATAGAGACCTCCACTTGAGCCAGGCGGTGTTTGTCCTGTGTTTGACATCAGTGTCCACGTTGGCGTCCGCAGTAAGGACCGACCCGAGATACTTGAATTGGGACACCTTGTTAACTGGAGTATTGTCAATGTGAATTGTATTTTCATGAGTCAAATCTGTAACGATGTCCTCATATTCACATTCTAAATATTCTGTTTTACTCCTGCTAATGTGTAGTCCATTACACTCCAAGGCATCTGCTATTTATTTCAATGCTATAATAAAATCGTTGTCAGGAGAGATGATAAGATCAGAAGTAAAACTGACACTAATCAACTCTCCAGATGGCGATTTTATTTTAGCATTTGAAATAACTAAAGAGTCCGTGAGATTCAAGGCTACATTCGTGACGTTACAGTCACTGTCCAGTGTAAATGGACCTTTGTGTACAAAAAATGTGTCATATACAGCGTCACCCCTCTTCAACGGCCTGGTCAGGACCGGGATCTAGCCTAAGTTTAACTAATTTAACTAAGTGATTCCCAAGATAAATACCATATTTTATATTTCATCAGGTGTTAAACAATTCAGATGTTATTGCAACTTATTTTATTGTATGTACCTTATGTATGGAAGTGAAGCTTCGAGTTGGCAGAAGAAGGATGAAAGTAGGATAAATGATGAAGTAAGAAAGGGTCACTAAGATGGTTTGGACATATGGAATGAATGGATGAGGGAAGAATGGTTAAAAAGATAATATACAAGTAGTGTGAATGGGAAAAGAAGTCAAGGAAGACATGGCATGACCAAATGAATCAATTACTGAAAGGCGGCCATGTTCGAAGTAGGAACAATCAACAAGCGTGCATGTCACGATGTATGAATTTAGAAGAAGCGTGAGAATTATGTCAGGATGTAGAACAATGTGTATAGAACAATCCATCCTCTCTGCCTACCCATGCGGAGAAACGGCGTGATGGTTAGTTAGTTAGGTATCTCCATTTTGGTATATCTATCACATCCAATGCCGTTGAATCTAACATATTGCATCGTCGTAACCTATTCCTTGTGAGTCCTCCATTTCTGCACTTTTGATACATTCGCATTCCTCGTCTGTAAAAAAGGCCCGTTAAGAGGGGTTCTACTGTATATATATTCTTTATGGCAGCCCGCTATCCCCTGACTTAGTGTAAGACAATAAACTTGAGAGAGAAAGACAGAGAGGTGGTATGAAAATTTGCGTTGCATTTATCCATAAATATACGCCTTAATCGGTATACTTATTTCGTTTTTTTCCACACATCTCGCATTCTGTCTATTCTTTACTGACATTTTTTTTAGATTTATAAGTTCAGTTTCCAGATCAATATTAGTACAATTAATTCAACGTTGTCATAAGGTGGGTAGTGAGGTAACGAATTAAACATAAGTTTGGTTAAGTTCTAGTTTCTTTCGAAAAGTGGGGTACTTTCTACATTGTTGTCATAAAGTAGGGTATATTCTACATTTTTGTTAAAAGTGGGGTATATTCTACATTTTTATTAAAAGTGGGGTACTTCTACATTTTTGTCAAAAGTGGGGTATATTCTACATTTTCATCAAAAGTGGGGTATATTCTACATTTTTATTAAAAGTGGGGTATATTCTACATTTTTATTAAAAGTGGGGTATATTCTACATTTTCGTCAAAAATGGGGTATATTCTACATTTTCGTCAAAAGTGGGGTATATTCTACATTTTCGTCAAAAGTGGGGTATATTCTACATTTTTATTAAAAGTGGGGTATATTCTACATTTTTATTAAAAGTGGGGTATATTCTCTACATTTTCGTCAAAAATGGGGTATATTCTACATTTTCGTCAAAAGTGGGGTATATTCTACATTTTTATTAAAAGTGGGGTATATTCTACATTTTCGTCAAAAATGGGGTATATTCTACATTTTCGTCAAAAGTGGGGTATATTCTACATTTTCGTCAAAAGTGGGGTATATTCTACATTTTTATTAAAAGTGGGGTATATTCTACATTTTTATTAAAAGTGGGGTATATTCTCTACATTTTCGTCAAAAATGGGGTATATTCTACATTTTCGTCAAAAGTGGGGTATATTCTACATTTTCGTCAAAAGTGGGGTATATTCTACATTTTTATTAAAAGTGGGGTACTTTCTACATTTTTGTCAAAAGTGGGGTATTTGCTATATTCATACCAAATGTACAGTATTTTATTTTATAATTGTATATTCATTTGAGAGATCCCACCTAATTCATCCTTCTTTAGACATTCAGTCGAACTTGGTTGACATTTTAGTTTATGATGTTCTCCGTACTTACATTTATTCACTTTTATATTCAATAATGACTTCTCTCTGGATACTTCATGTCTTGGTGTGATGGGTATGTTTGTAAGAAATACCTAATCTCTGATATAACGAGTAATGCTTATAACAAGCAAAATCAGCCATAACTAAGTTCGACTGTATTTATTGTTTCTTGAACAATGATGTAAAACTCAATATATTTAATAATTAATACAAACGAAAACGTCTGTTTTCTAGAAGTTTTATTAAAATTTATGTAAATGACATGTCTCGCCTGTCTAAGGCATTATCGAATGTCTTCATTCTGATAAATTATAATAAAACTTCTAGAAAACAGACGTTTTCATTTGTATTAATTACATCTTTAGACATTTAAAAAGTGGAGTACTTTCTTCTTATGTAGGGTATTTTATTTATTTAAACCAAATGTAAGGTATTTTTTTATTAAACTCTGATTGTATACTGTTCATTCCTTATTCATTGATCTTACTTATTCATCCTTTTTTAGACAGTTCCATGCTTCAATTCTATAATTCGGGAACAATGACTTGTTCATTTATTGTTTCTTGAAAAATGATGTAAAACTCAATATTAAATAATAAATACGAATAAATGTCTGTTTTATACTAGTTTTATTACATTTTATGTGAATGAAATGTTTCTCATAAAATGTAGGTGTTTTTTTTAGAGGTATACATATTCAAAATGAAAAAAAACACATTAAAATAATGTTAATGTCTATGATATTGGCTTTATTCAATAGATAATTTTATGCCATTATTGTTTAAATATGATTTTGGGCATATGAGCGCCACGGCTAGCTCGAATGAAGCGCAATCGTGAAGTCCAATTTTCGACAATTGTCGTCTTTGTGGATGCGTATTATCCACTAGAGTGTACGTGGTGCGAAAACGATGCATGGTCTTCCGAATAACTTGCTCGGATGGACGATTATGTCGATTGTAAAATGGACGTAGTGCACGATAAGTTTGGCGAATCGAACCACGATTTTCAAAATAATTTTGCACAATTTGCAATGTTCTGACGTCAGTCTATTTATGGTGAAATGGCAACACGTACTGACTACAAATCAACTGTCAAATTGACAGTCTGTAGAAACAATGTTGCCAGTTTAAAAACCAACCTCTAAAAAAAACATCCTATATAATAAAACTTCTAAAAAACATATTTTTCATTTGTATTAATTATTCAATAACTTGGTTCTTGAGTATAGATTTTAAATCTCTTCGATTGCAGATGAGCAACTTACAATTAGGTCATAATGGGTCTCGTGTGTAGGTTTTTTACTAAATAGTTTAGATTTTTATATCCATTGTCAAAGCGGCTCAAAATATGTATTTTTCCATTGTACTATTGTTAAGAGTTATTTATTTTATCATTTGTATTTAAAAAAAATATTAAATATTTCACAAACAGACACCGCAGATAAATTATAAAAAATTGAACAAAATTTGGACAATTTTTTGTGAAATATAAAAAATATTCTTACTAAAAGTGGGGTCACTTTATACTTCTTACTGAATATGGGGTATTTTCTGATTATTACCAAAAGTGGGGTCACTTTATACTTCTTACTGAATATAGGGTATTTTCTGATTATTACCAAAATTGGGGTCACTTTATACTTCTTACTGAAAATGGGGTATTTTCTATTTATTACCAAAAGTGGGGTCACTTTATACTTCTTACTGAATATGGGGTATTTTCTGATTATTACCAAAAGTGGGGTCACTTTATACTTCTTACTGAATATAGGGTATTTTCTGATTATTACCAAAAGTGGGGTCACTTTATACTTCTTACTGAATGTGGGATTTCTAACTTATTACCATACGCGGGGTCACTTTAATTTTCTTACCAAAAGTGAGATTACTTCATGCTCCATTGTACAGTATTCTGTGAACTAATATTATTTTAAGTTTGTCTTTATTGTTTGTTGTAGTTGAAATGTTAGAGAATTATATTTCTGTTGTGCCTGTATGGGAGGTTGTAAGCTGTACGTGCAGTATTTTGTATATCCTATTTACTTAAACAATTCATTTGTTAAGAACTATTTATCATAAAAAATATTTATTAATACTAATAAACATTTTAAACAAAGTGTACATCTTAATACCCATTCTATTTCCCCTTATTTTAAAAATCATTCCAGCAACAACACAAGAAAGAAACTAATATAGAATATCTGTTATAATGTAATGTACAGACAAGTGTCATCATTAGGGCTCGGATTATATTCGCTAAAAAAGTTAAAAAAATATTTTTATAAGTGTCAAAATTACTTATATACTTACTTATAAGTATATTTACTGTTAACTAGAAAGAAACTAGATCTTATGTGTGACAAACAATTTTTTGTATCGTACAATTAAATTTTTATATATATCTTCTTCTTCTTCTTTTTGTCCTGTCACACCTCCGTGGTGCATAGGGCCTCAAGGAACCTTCTCCACCCGACTCTCGCGTGCCTGATGCCTAACATCATCCCAAGTGAGGCCTGCTGCCTTAACCTCGTCCTGCAGGGTTCTTCTCCAGGTGGCTCTAGGTCTGCCTCGCTTTCTCTTTCCCCCCATAGGGGACCGGTCTAGTGCACCCTGAGCGATGCAGGCTGGGTTCCGTCTCAGAGGTGTGACCGATCCACTGCCATTTGCGTCTAGCGACTTGTTCTCTAATTGGCTTTTCGCCTGCCATGGTCCAGATAATGGCATTTGACACTGTTTGTGGCCAATAGATTTTGAATATTGAGCGAAGGCACCTATTTATAAAACACCTGGAGTTTACCAATAACGTCCGCGGTAGACTTCCAAGTCTCACATCCGTACAGCAGTACGCTTTTAACGCTACTGCTGAATACTTGGAGCTTGAGCTTTCTCGAAATGATACCGGAACGCCATACAGGGTGAAGCATAGCGAAAGCTCCCCTTGCCTTGTTAAGTCTGCTGGCTACGTCTTCCTCCGTACCTCCCGAGCCTGCCATCATACTACCGAGGTAGCAGAAGCTGGTCGTGGTCACAAGGGGGACACCGTGGAGCAAGATTGGGGTGGAGTCATTTGTAGACATTTTTATATATAATTCGGGGATATGACACAGTTGATATTTTACAAGAGTTTTTTATTTAGAGGGGAGAACGAACTCTCGAACTTGTAGATTGTGCAATCATTGATGGCGCCATCCAAATATTCTTCCAGCAGGGTGGATGAGTTTTTAAAAATTACTTCGTACCATGTAGATCCATCACAGCGTACCTTTTCCTGGCATGGTTACCCTTTTTCTGCGACACGTCAATGATTAGTTTTTCAGTTGCAGAACAAATTCCATAACCGAAGTCAAAACGACAAAAGATTCGAAAGCCGATATATCAGATTTCAGCAACTGGGACACTGGTACTGGTAACTAGGGGAACCCACCGCAGCAAATAAGAAAACTATTTCAATTCTATATTATTATTTTATTAATAAAATACAGTTTTGGTGTGATTTTTTCATTCTCCATGTGAAAATACAATTATGAAATTTATTACTATATACTCGTATAATACAACAGTTTTTGGAATTTACAGATTGAAACAATCAATGTTTTAAAAGTATAATTTCATTCAATCAAATCACAGTGCACAGAACATAACCAGTACAACCATAAACAGTACAACCAATTTAGTAAGAGCCGTGACAACCAATTAATGACCATGAGGATCAGTGTGACAACCAATTAGTAAGAACATGACCCTGAGGATCGTTGTGACAACCGATTAGTAAAAGCATGATCATGACCGAAGATCAGTAAGAGGATTGGAATGACAGTGAGTAATAGTTTACACCTGTGACACTTAACGGATCGCAATTTGACGTCCGAGTTAATTAATATTTTTTCGCTATTATTACTATTTTGTTTAATCGATCTTTACATCATGACAGCGTGAGCCAAATCGATGTAAAGGTGTCGGGGTTAAAGGCATAACTGTTATTTTATGTATCGACAATATCAGTAGCGCCATCTATCTTTATATACATGTAATACTGTACTATGTAACAATAAAAGTTTAGTTCGTATCTATGAAAAAAAAAAAAAAAAAAACAAGAAAAATATATATTTTTTTTTTTTTTGTTTACATCTATAACATGTTATGACCTTTGGTTTTGACTTTGACATATGGGCATTGTCTTTGGTTGAAGTGCTACCAACTTTCCGGTTCTTCTTATAACTCGCACCACTGGAATTGAAAGCGCTGCTGTCGCCTCCGTTTCCGCTTTCTTCCATGTCCAACAACTTTGTTTTAATGGCGTCTGCTGTCAATGGTATGCCGCAATGCTCGATCGCCATTATCATAGGGGAATATATATCCCTACTTATCGCATGCTTTTGAACCGTGAATATTTCACTAATAATGTCCACGAAATTGTCGTGGCAAACAAAAATAAAGTACCTGTATTATGTACTGGAGATGTGCAGATTACGACAATTTCCTTAATCATAAGATCCCGCGACACATTTGACAACCATTCTTTGTTCGCGGTAAGATGAACACTCGCCCCGGAGTCAATATACCAATCGCTTTTGCAAAATTCACCATTCAAGAAACATGCTGTAGCCACAAGTACTCCTGCCTTATTGAAAATCTGACAACCATTGTTGTTAAATAAAACTTTGTTTCCTTTGGATATAAGTTGACTGACAGACAACAGATTTGTAGTCAACTTTGGTATTTTTTTTTTGTCGAGTTGGCAAACCCATGCCGATACTCTTTACATTTTTCTCAAGTGTTAATAAAAATGGGACAGAATTCTGCAACAGCAAGTTTGATGATTTTGATGTCGCATGGGATAGTACATCAGAAAACAAACCCATACACGCCAGAGCAGAATGGACTCTCGGAGCGATATAACCGGACTATTGTTGAGAAAGCCAAGTGTCTGTTGTTCGATGCAGGTCTCGAGAAAAGGTTTTGGGCAGAGGCTGCACACACTGCAGTGTACTTACAGAACAGGACTGTGACTACATCCTTAAATTATAAAACTCGAATATATTACACGAATAACCGAAAACGCCTGACTTAGGACCCACTTATCAAAAGTGATGAGTCGGGGCCCAGATTTTATTCACACAGGTCACTAGAGCAGAGCATCGTGTGAAAATGGAAGCAAAGCATATAAAAGCGGTACATCCGACCACCATGGACAGTATTCCTTCTTGCGACTTCTAACCGACACGAGTCTACGCCGTCAAGTCTACGTACGAGAAACCTCCGACCCTCCTACCGAGCTACCAACCTACGGCCCGGAGTGTTCCTCTGAAGGAGGATCGATTTTGGGCGCTTGTGGCGGCTGGAGGTGTTTGGGTCGTAATTTGAGAGGTATTTTATTGTGGGGTTAGGATGTGAAGGGAGTCTTTTGTAAAAACGTTGGGCAAGTTTCAGAATGAATTCATCTATCATCGGCATTCCAGATTCTAGGCGCAGTTGTGTGATCCTGGTCCATGAAGGCGCACCAAGCGATAAACGGATAGCCTTACTTTGCAGGATTTGGAGTTTTCGTATGTGACTCGTATGTGAATGCTTTGGGCCCAGTCGAAATGGGTGAGGAATATTTCGTTCCAGCAATGGCCACCGACAGGCTTACCAAACATGGAAGATTCATTCCAGTCTCTAGCCAAGTCAGGTACTCCAATTTACGGAGAGTAGTCGAGGCGTTGTCACTCCCCGAAACACCTGTCAGATATCCAGTTGGATTCTATGCCAACAACCCAATACCAGGAGCTATATGGAGAGGAGCTCCTTTGAACCCGATTTTACAAAATAATTCCTACTGATTACGGAAATGTAAGCTTAAGGGACGATATTATTAACTTAATTCGGATGCACGCTTGGTTACAACTCAAGTTGCCAATGTTCGTGAGGACCGATAGATGGGGCTTCAGAAAGAAAGGAGAGGACGGCCCCTTCGGGTCGGTTCGTACATTTTTGTACGGTATCACCCGCGAGTACGGTATCACCCGCACGTTTTGATTTGATTCAGTTTTTCACTATTTTTTTATTATTTTAAGATGCCGCCAGGAAAGAAACTCACCGTGTCTCCATGCAAAATGAGACTCGCCATAGAAGAAGTAAAAGCGGGCTCCAAATTACGTAAAACAGCACAGAAATTTGGAGTTCCAGTAATGACTCTCCACGATCACTTAAAAAAGGGCTCTGACTATAAGCCCAGACTGGGGGGGAAACCTGTATTTACTACTGAGCAGGAAACAGAGACCCGGAATGAGCTGATAAAGCTATCTAAAATGTTTTATGGGTTAACACCGCAAGCATTACGAAGGGGCGTTTATCAGTATGCTGTGAGAAATAGAATTAAGCACCCATTTAACAGTGAGAAGGAAGAAGCAGGAACCTGAAGTTACCGGCTTGAGCAGGATCACGGCTTTCAACCAGACTGAAATGGAGTTATTTTTCAAGAACTTGATTCTCTTACTTGAAAAACACGCCGCACCTCCGAATAGAATTTTTAATGTGGACGAATCTGGCATTACAACCGTCCGTAAGCCGGGCAAAATACTTGCACCCAAGGCTCGGTTCTGCTATTATGTACGCAGCCTAATCATAGAACGATAACAATTATGATAACAAATATTGTTCATCCGCTATACGAAGTTTCCAATATTTTATTAGTTATATTTGTATTGACAAATTATATCATCCACAAATAAATAAACAAGATGTCGGACGTTGTACTTCGATTCCTGATATCCGAATAAACATCCTCTAGAGTTCCTCAGGGTTCCATCCTAGGGCCGTTATTATTTACAATTTTTATAAATGATATTACTAAAAATATCAAATATTCCAATAGTCTCTTGTTTGCCGACGATTTGAAAATTTTTCGAGAAATTAAATCTGTCGACGATTGTTTAAAGCTCCAAGATGACATACACCGTGTCTTGGAATGGAGTAAAGTAAATAAATTGCATTTTAATATATCGAAGTGTTTCATCATGTCCTTTACTAGGGCTCGCACAACGATCTATCACAGTTATACAATGGATGATATACTACTGGATAGGACTGTTTCTTCGAAAGATTTGGGAGTTACATTCGATCCCAAATTATCTTTCAGTCTTCATATTACATCAGTATGTAATAGCTCCCAAAAGATTTTGGGATTTGTTCTTAGGAATGGAAAGGATTTTAAAAATTCAAAAGTTCTGAAGTTATTGTATAATTCCTTGGTAAGAAGTCGGTTGGAATTTAGTACACTGGTGTGGGCACCGCATGAAACAAAATACTGTCTGTTAATCGAGAAGGTACAGAAAAAATTCTTACGATTTCTGTACCTTAAAGAGAACGGTTACTATCCCTGGCTGTACCCAACTGATTTCTTGCTGGGTATGCTGGACTACCAATCATTGGAAATTAGACGAACTATCCACCTGGGTGTTCACTTTTTTCAACTGATTCGTGGTCGAATACACAACTCTGATATTTTGAATGACTTGACTCTATTTGTCCCCGACAATTATCTGCGACAAAGGCAACATAGATTATTTCACCTGCCACTGTGTAGAACCAATCTACCTAAGGTAATGCCCGTGGGCAGGGCAATAATCCTTCTAAACCGCATCTCTTCGGATGTGGACATCTTCCACGATAGTGAGGCTACCCTCAGAAAGCATCCATCTCTTATGTATTAAATTGTTATTTGCTTCTCTACTTATTGTACAAAAATGTTTATCTTTACCAAACTGTTTTCGAATATGTTTTTTTTTTAATTGTCTTCTGTTTTTCATTTTTTCTTACTTGCTCTCATTTGTTTGCTTATTATATTAATTGTAATTATTTTTTTTTAAATTGTTAAGTATATTGTGATTATAAACGATTTGGATTTGTTATTCTGTAATGTTTATAATTTTTTGAATAAATTGAATTGAATAATATTAAAAATACATATAAAGTTAAAAATTATAAATCTTTACATTAACGACCTCTTCCACCAGATCCCATAACACTGCTACAAGTCGGGAAAGGGGCAAAAACATCACAGTCCGCTGTTCCACGCATTCTAATGACACCGGCATTAAGAGGTGGTCCTCCAGATTCAATATACAGGTGCTCAAAATCAAGATGGATGGTCGAGGAACTCTTCTTGGAACACGCCAAGCCAACTTTGGATGATGTCTGGACAATGATGTGAGCCACATATCGTTAGATATTTACGAATTTTGTCGTCAAAATGATGCCTTCACCTCAGCCTCACACATCGCACCGCACTCAACCACTTGATCTGACATTTTTCGGACCGTTAAAGTCACGAAGAATGTGATCTGTACATGAAAACTAATAACTATGAAAAGTTGACACCTTATGACATTGCACCTCTTTTTAACAAGGCATATTTGAAGGCTGCTACTCCAGAAAAAGCAATCAGTGGATTTGCAGCAGCCGGAATTTGGCCTGTGAAACCTGATAAATTCACTGATCAGTACGCTACACCTATTGGGATGCTTCACACTGATCAGAGAAGTCATAGAGCCAATACCCTCAACTAGTGGAACCTCAAAGCAAACAACAACTCCCGAAAAAGGCGAAGATGATGTCCATGTCTCTTTTGGTGAATGTTCAATAGCTAACATTCTGCAATTCTTACTTCAACTCCTATCAAAGATGTTTTTTTTTTTTCATTTATGTTTTTTTTTATATTAGTGTTTATAAAATGTTGCTTTATAATAACCGATGTTTAAAGTTGTTGTAAGTACCGATGTTTTTAAATATTATTAATTGTTTATAAAATGTCGTTTTTACAAGTACCGATGTTTAAAGTTGTAAGTAAGTATAAGTTGTAAAATGTTTCTGTATTTTTTTACAACTTTATTAAATAAATAAATGAATAATAAAATAAAGAAGCCGTGGAAATGAAAAAGACTATAAAAACTATCAAGAAAGAAAGAGATAAACGGAAAACGAATCTAAAGAAAACTTCAGAAATAGAGAAAAAGAAAGCAAGAGAAAAGCCCTCGCATAGGAGAGAAATTCTAAACAGCTCGAGCTCTGATGATAATATCACAAGTCTGTCTCTTTATCCTAATATCATAATAGCATTAATATCATATGTTAAAAGATGATGAATATAAAATTACAAATATTTCTTGTTAGGCACAATTTTCTACTTTAAAAGATTGCAAAAATAGATTTGCTGGTTTGTTTCTGCCTGTATTGGTCATTTATGTTCCAACCGATATCTCTCACCTTTATAGGACAGAATCAAAACAGGTACAGATAAACACTCTTTTGATTTCACAGTGATTCTAGTCATTGGAGAATTCCATATGCAAAATATTTTCTACTTTAAAAGATTGCAATGGCTGACGTGTTCCGAAGTAGCACGCACGCCCTGTATGACCTTTTCATTCAAACCAAATGTGATATCTATCCGAGAGAGAAATCAAACATTTCTCCTATATATCCCGAAAATACACTCCTAAAGGAATCGATGGAAAGCGGAATATCAGAAAAGCACCAAAATTTGGGCTTTATACAACTGTTTCCCAACTTTCGTAAAAACTTTCGATTCCAGAAAAAGAAATTGATCGAGTTGGGTAGAGTGCAAGGGCTGACGTGTTCCGGTACGGTAGCACGCACGACCTGTATGACCTTTTCATTCAAAGCAAATTTGATATCTATCCGAGAGAGAAATCAAACATTTCTCATATATACCCCGAAAATACACTCCTAAAGGAATGGATGGAAAGCGGAATATCAGAAAAGCACCAAAATTTGGGCTTTATACAACTGTTTCCCAACTTTCGTAAAAACTTTCGATTCCAGAAAAAGAAATTGATCGAGTTGGGTAGAGTGCAAGGGCTGACGTGTTCCGGTACGGTAGCACGCACGACCTGTATGACCTTTTCATTCAAAGCAAATATGATATCTATCTGAGAGAGAAATCAAACATTTCTCCTATATGCCCCGAAAATACACTCCAAAAGGAATCGATAGAAAACGGAATATCAGAAAAGCACCAAAATTTGGGCTTTATACAACTGTTTCCCAACTTCCGTACAAACTTTCGATTCCAGAAAAAGAAATTGATCGAGTTGGGTAGAGTGCAAGGGCTGACGCGTTCTGGTGCGGTAGCACGCACGACCTGTATGACCTTTTCATTCAACGCAAATATGATATCTATCCGAGAGAGAAATCAAACCATTCTCCTATATGCCCCGAAAATACACTCCAAAAGGAATCGATAGAAAACGGAATATCAGAAAAGCACCAAAAATTTGGGCTTTATACAACTGTTTCCCAACTTCCGTACAAACTTTCGATTCCAGAAAAAGAAATTGATCGAGTTGGGTAGAGTGCAAGGGCTGACGTGTTCCGGTACGGTAGCACGCACGACCTGTATGACCTCTTCATTCAAAGCAAATGTGATATCTATCCGAGAGAGAAATCAAACATTTCTCCTATATACCCCGAAAATACACTCCTAAAGGAATCGGATTGATCGAGAAGAGTGCAAGGAATACGACCTGTATGACCTCTTCATTCAAAGAAAAGCACCAAAATTTGGGGATGGAAAGCGGAATATCAGAAAAGCACCAAAATTTGGGCTTTATACAACTGTTTCCCAACTTTCGTAAAAACTTTCGATTCCAGAAAAAGAAATTGATCGAGTTGGGTAGAGTGCAAGGGCTGACGTGTTCCGGTACGGTAGCACGCACGACCTGTATGAGCTTTTCATTCAAAGCAAATATGATATCTATCCGAGAGAGAAATCAAACATTTCTCATATAACTAACTAACTAACTAACCATCACGCCATTTCCCCGGAGGGGTAGGCAGAGAGGATGGATCGCCACACTGGCCTGTCCTGGCACACCTCTCGGGCTTCCTCCACATTCATACATCGCACCATGCACGCACGTCGATTATTCCGACTTCGAATTTGGCCGCCTTTGAGTAATTGGTTAATTTGGTCATGCCATGTTTTCCTCGGTCGTCCTCGGCTTCTTTTCCCACTCACACTGCTTGTGTACAACTTTTTAACCATTCTACTCTCATCCATTCGTTCCATATGTCCGAACCATCTCAGGGATCCTTTCTTAATTTTATTCATGATGCAGTCATCTGTCTTACATTTCTTTCTTATTTCATCGTTCGGTATTCTATCATACAATGTTTTCCCGCACATTCTTCTTAGTGATCTCATTTCTACGGCGTTTATCCTGCTTTCATCCTTCTTTTGCCAGCTCCAAGCTTCACTTCCATACATGAGAGTTGGCACTAGAACTCCATTGTGTACTGCCATCTTTGCTTCTGTGGATATATTTCTATTTGCAGTAATGACTTTGAGTGCGCCATTTATTTTATTCCCAGCACCAACCCTTCCTTCGATGTCTTTCTCCATTTTTCCGTCTCTTGTAAACATGCTTCCCAGATACGTAAATTCAGTTACTTGCTCCAATTTCTCGCCCATCGCACTTATATCACAAATCGTCATACATTCTTTTTTCTCTAAAACCATCACTTTAGATTTAGACACATTCATCACCAAGTCACTCTTTTTGCATGCCTCATACATCCTTGCCACTAAGACTTGCAAATTGTCTTTACTGTCAGCGATTAACACAGCATCGTCTGCATATAACAAACAGCTGACTGACAAACAATTCATCTTAGCACCAGCGTCTATGCCTTCAAGTTCTTTCATACACTTGTCCAAGTATAGATTGAACAACCACGGGGACATCACACAACCCTGTTTGACACCTTTGGTGATGTCAAACCAAGATGTGACAGCCCCATTAACCCTGACACAAGCGGTGCTTTCCTCATAGAGGGATGCGACCGCGCGTATCAGTTTTGTGCCCACTCCATACTCGGCCAAGACCTTCCAAAGTTTTTTCCTATCAACTCGGTCATACGCTTTCTGCAGATCCACAAACGCACAGAAAAGTTTTCGGTCCTTGGCCAATACCTTCTCTGTTAGACTGCGGAGTGCAAAAATCTGGTCCATGCATCCACGTCCACTCATAAAGGCTCCTTGTACATCCCAAATCTTTCCAGATGTCACTTTCCTCACTCTTTCTATCAGTATCCTGCCGTATAGTTTACCAACGGAGCTCAGCAGACTGATGGCCCTGTGGCTCCCACAGTCTACACGGGCTCCCTTACCCCTGTAAAGAGGCATGATAACTGCTCTTCTCCAGTCCAGCGGAGTATACCCCTCCTCCAAACATTGGTTAAGGAGTCCGCAAAGCCATGCAAGAACCACCTGGCCACCACTCTTGACAAACTCTATTGCAACGCAATCATATCCAACTGCTTTTCCACCTTTCATCATTTTCAATGCATTCTTCATCTCATTCATGCTTATCTCTTCTGTACTACTTACTTCATTTGTGTTCACAGCACTTACATTTTCTCTGGCATCCATATCAGCTGCTACGTTACTGCCATACATTTCTTTAAAATAGTTCATCCATCTTTCTTGTACACTCTTATCATCTGTCAGCATTCTTCCGTCTTCTCCCAGAATTGCTTTCACACATCCGCTTTCCGAGGAGTTCTGAGATTTTTTTAACCTCCTTCCAGAACATTTTTATATTCTCCTGGAAGTGGTGGGTGATTTTTTCTCCCTCTTCTATTTTCATCTTTTCTTTGCACTCTTTTACTCTCACTTTCACATTATTCTTACAAACCTTATATATTTCTTTCGCTCTCATATATTTTTCACTATCGCCCCTATCCACTGCAAGCAAATTCTTCCACGCATCCTTTTTTTCTATAACGCTGTTTTTTACGTCCTCGTTCCACCAAGCGTCACCATTCATTCTTCCTGTCTTACACGTCCCGCATACTTCTTTTGCTCCTTCATATAAACTTTCTTTCAGATGGTTCCACTTTTCATCTACACTTAAATCATCCATCTCATATTTGCTCATTCTCGTATTAACTGTATTAACATACTTCTCTTTCACTTCGTTATTTTGCAGTTTTTCGGTTTTGACTCTAGACAGGGCGGACACTGTTTTGCGGGTCTTGGATCGCCATCCTCGAAACAAGATCACTCTAGCAACCACCAAGAAGTGGTCCGTCTCGAGTTCGGCTCCCCTGTACACTCTGGTATCCACCATGTCGCCTCTCAGTCTAGAGTCAATTGCAACATAATCAATCATCGTTCTCTCATTCCCTCTTTGCCATGTATACATATGGATCCTTTTGTGGTCGAAAATAGTATTCGCCACAAAGAGGTTCCATTCCAGGCATACGTCAAGCAATCTCATCCCATTATCATTCGTCTTAGGATCACCGAACTTGCCCAGACATTCCTCAAAACCACTCCTTTGGGTTCCCACCCAACCATTCATATCCCCTGCCAAAATTAATCTTTCGTTCACTTTCTTAACTTCCGCGATTTCCCTAACTTTATCCCAAAACTCATCCTTCACCGCCTCTCCATCGGAGTTGACTGGAGCGTACCCTATGATGAGGAAAATCCTTGTCAATCCGATTTTAAAGCGAATCCACATAAGCCTCAGGCTCACACATTCATATTCTTTCATACATTCTGCCATTCTAGGAGAAAGTAGCGCCGCAACGCCCTGACAGCCTCTTTGTGATTGCTTCACTCCAGACCACAACACAAGCGTGTCGCCATGCTCCTTCATTCCTCTCTCTTTCATCATGCTCTCAGTCACGCACAGGATGTCTATACAATGCCTTTTCATTTCAATACACATTTCATTCATCTTTCTTTCCATTCCTCCTCTTACATTCCACGTACCAATCCGGCACTCCACCCTCCTCTGTTCGCCATCTCATATATACCCTGAAAATACACATCCCTAAAGGATCGATTCCAGAAAAAGAAATTGATCGAGTTGGGTAGATTGCAAGGGCTGACGTGTTCCGGTACGGTAGGCTGCACGACCTGTATGACCTCTTCATTCAAAGCAAATGTGATATCTATCCGAGAGAGAAATCAAACATTTCTCATATACGAGTATACCCCGAAAATACACTCCTAAAGGAATGGATGGAAAGCGGAATATCAGAAAAGCACCAAAATTTGGGCTTTATACAACTGTTTCCCAACTTTCGTAAAAACTTTCGATTCCAGAAAAAGAAATTGATCGAGTTGGGTAGAGTGCAAGGTATATAGAATAATATGGTAAGATATTGCGCACGTAGCATGCTATCCCTTTCTAATAATTTGCTGTCAAGTGACGTCATGTGGTGAACTCGAAATCGAAACGAAACTATAAAAAAACCTAAATAACTATAAACAAGCTAAATCAAATGGAGTTGATTTGCCATATCCAGTTAAAAATCTTTTTTATCGATGTAAAATGTTTTTCAAAATAAGAACAATGAACTTAAAGCTCATTGAAGATGCTAACTCTAAAAAAAGAAAAATATAAAAAACAATAACTTAAATAAAGAAAACGATTTGTCATAATTTATTTAATACAATTACAAAAACTTCTTTTAATTAGACGTAATAAATAAACAAAGAAAAATTCCATACCCAATGTATAAATATATACTTAACTCATACTACACAACCTAATGCTTGGGTCTCCACGTGACGTAGCTGCGCAGTAGATGTCAAAAATAAAACGCGGAATATCTTACCATATTTATTCTATATACCTTGGGTAGAGTGCAAGGGCTGACGTGTTCCGGTACGGTAGCACGCACGACCTGTATGAGCTTTTCATTCAAAGCAAATATGATATCTATCCGAGAGAGAAATCAAACATTTCTCATATATACCCTGAAAATACACATCCCTAAAGGATCGATTCCAGAAAAAGAAATTGATCGAGTTGGGTAGAGTGCAAGGGCTGACGTGTTCCGGTACGGTAGCACGCACGACCTGTATGACCTCTTCATTCAAAGCAAATGTGATATCTATCCGAGAGAGAAATCAAACATTTCTCATTTACGAGTATACCCCGAAAATACACTCCTAAAGGAATGGATGGAAAGCGGAATATCAGAAAAGCACCAAAATTTGGGCTTTATACAACTGTTTCCCAACTTTCGTAAAAACTTTCGATTCCAGAAAAAGAAATTGATCGAGTTGGGTAGAGTGCAAGGGCTGACGTGTTCCGGTACGGTAGCACGCACGACCTGTATGAGCTTTTCATTCAAAGCAAATATGATATCTATCCGAGAGAGAAATCAAACATTTCTCATATATACCCTGAAAATACACATCCCTAAAGGATCGATTCCAGAAAAAGAAATTGATCGAGTTGGGTAGAGTGCAAGGGCTGACGTGTTCCGGTACGGTAGCACGCACGACCTGTATGACCTCTTCATTCAAAGCAAATGTGATATCTATCCGAGAGAGAAATCAAACATTTCTCATATACGAGTATACCCCGAAAATACACTCCTAAAGGAATGGATGGAAAGCGGAATATCAGAAAAGCACCAAAATTTGGGCTTTATACAACTGTTTCCCAACTTTCGTAAAAACTTTCGATTCCAGAAAAAGAAATTGATCGAGTTGGGTAGAGTGCAAGGGCTGACGTGTTCCGGTACGGTAGCACGCACGACCTGTATGAGCTTTTCATTCAAAGCAAATATGATATCTATCCGAGAGAGAAATCAAACATTTCTCATATATACCCTGAAAATACACATCCCTAAAGGAATCGATTCCAGAAAAAGAAATTGATCGAGTTGGGTAGAGTGCAAGGGCTGACGTGTTCCGGTACGGTAGCACGCACGACCTGTATGACCTCTTCATTCAAAGCAAATGTGATATCTATCCGAGAGAGAAATCAAACATTTCTCATATACGAGTATACCCCGAAAATACACTCCTAAAGGAATGGATGGAAAGCGGAATATCAGAAAAGCACCAAAATTTGGGCTTTATACAACTGTTTCCCAACTTTCGTAAAAACTTTCGATTCCAGAAAAAGAAATTGATCGAGTTGGGTAGAGTGCAAGGTATATAGAATAATATGGTAAGATATTGCGCACGTAGCATGCTATCCCTTTCTAATAATTTGCTGTCAAGTGACGTCATGTGGTGAACTCGAAATCGAAACGAAACTATAAAAAAACCTAAATAACTATAAACAAGCTAAATCAAATGGAGTTGATTTGCCATATCCAGTTAAAAATCTTTTTTATCGATGTAAAATGTTTTTCAAAATAAGAACAATGAACTTAAAGCTCATTGAAGATGCTAACTCTAAAAAAAGAAAAATATAAAAAACAATAACTTAAATAAAGAAAACGATTTGTCATAATTTATTTAATACAATTACAAAAACTTCTTTTAATTAGACGTAATAAATAAACAAAGAAAAATTCCATACCCAATGTATAAATATATACTTAACTCATACTACACAACCTAATGCTTGGGTCTCCACGTGACGTAGCTGCGCAGTAGATGTCAAAAATAAAACGCGGAATATCTTACCATATTTATTCTATATACCTTGGGTAGAGTGCAAGGGCTGACGTGTTCCGGTACGGTAGCACGCACGACCTGTATGAGCTTTTCATTCAAAGCAAATATGATATCTATCCGAGAGAGAAATCAAACATTTCTCATATATACCCTGAAAATACACATCCCTAAAGGATCGATTCCAGAAAAAGAAATTGATCGAGTTGGGTAGAGTGCAAGGGCTGACGTGTTCCGGTACGGTAGCACGCACGACCTGTATGACCTCTTCATTCAAATCAAATGTGATATCTATCCGAGAGAGAAATCAAACATTTCTCATATACGAGTATACCCCGAAAATACACTCCTAAAGGAATGGATGGAAAGCGGAATATCAGAAAAGCACCAAAATTTGGGCTTTATACAATTGTTTCCCAACATTCGTAAAAACTTTCGATTCCAGAAAAAGAAATTGATCGAGTTGGGTAGAGTGCAAGGGCTGACGTGTTCCGGTACGGTAGCACGCACGACCTGTATGAGCTTTTCATTCAAAGCAAATATGATATCTATCCGAGAGAGAAATCAAACATTTCTCATATATACCCTGAAAATACACATCCCTAAAGGATCGATTCCAGAAAAAGAAATTGATCGAGTTGGGTAGAGTGCAAGGGCTGACGTGTTCCGGTACGGTAGCACGCACGACCTGTATGACCTCTTCATTCAAAGCAAATGTGATATCTATCCGAGAGAGAAATCAAACATTTCTCATATACGAGTATACCCCGAAAATACACTCCTAAAGGAATGGATGGAAAGCGGAATATCAGAAAAGCACCAAAATTTGGGCTTTATACAACTGTTTCCCAACTTTCGTAAAAACTTTCGATTCCAGAAAAAGAAATTGATCGAGTTGGGTAGAGTGCAAGGGCTGACGTGTTCCGGTACGGTAGCACGCACGACCTGTATGAGCTTTTCATTCAAAGCAAATATGATATCTATCCGAGAGAGAAATCAAACATTTCTCATATATACCCTGAAAATACACATCCCTAAAGGATCGATTCCAGAAAAAGAAATTGATCGAGTTGGGTAGAGTGCAAGGGCTGACGTGTTCCGGTACGGTAGCACGCACGACCTGTATGACCTCTTCATTCAAAGCAAATGTGATATCTATCCGAGAGAGAAATCAAACATTTCTCATATACGAGTATACCCCGAAAATACACTCCTAAAGGAATGGATGGAAAGCGGAATATCAGAAAAGCACCAAAATTTGGGCTTTATACAACTGTTTCCCAACTTTCGTAAAAACTTTCGATTCCAGAAAAAGAAATTGATCGAGTTGGGTAGAGTGCAAGGGCTGACGTGTTCCGGTACGGTAGCACGCACGACCTGTATGAGCTTTTCATTCAAAGCAAATATGATATCTATCCGAGAGAGAAATCAAACATTTCTCATATATACCCTGAAAATACACATCCCTAAAGGATCGATTCCAGAAAAAGAAATTGATCGAGTTGGGTAGAGTGCAAGGGCTGACGTGTTCCGGTACGGTAGCACGCACGACCTGTATGAGCTTTTCATTCAAAGCAAATATGATATCTATCCGAGAGAGAAATAAACATTTCTCATATATACCCTGAAAATACACATCCCTAAAGGATCGATTCCAGAAAAAGAAATTGATCGAGTTGGGTAGAGTGCAAGGGCTGACGTGTTCCGGTACGGTAGCACGCACGACCTGTATGACCTCTTCATTCAAAGCAAATGTGATATCTATCCGAGAGAGAAATCAAACATTTCTCCTATATACCCCGAAAATACACATCCCTAAAGGAATCGATTCCAGAAAAAGAAATTGATCGAGATGGGTAGAGTGCAAGGGCTGACGTGTTCCGGTACGGTAGCACGCACGACCTGTATGACCTCTTCATTCAAAGCAAATGTGATATCTATCCGAGAGAGAAATCAAACATTTCTCATATACGAGTATACCCCGAAAATACACTCCTAAAGGAATGGATGGAAAGCGGAATATCAGAAAAGCACCAAAATTTGGGCTTTATACAACTGTTTCCCAACTTTCGTAAAAACTTTCGATTCCAGAAAAAGAAATTGATCGAGTTGGGTAGAGTGCAAGGGCTGACGTGTTCCGGTACGGTAGCACGCACGACCTGTATGAGCTTTTCATTCAAAGCAAATATGATATCTATCCGAGAGAGAAATCAAACATTTCTCATATATACCCTGAAAATACACATCCCTAAAGGATCGATTCCAGAAAAAGAAATTGATCGAGTTGGGTAGATTGCAAGGGCGGACGTGTTCCGGTACGGTAGCACGCACGACCTGTATGACCTCTTCATTCAAAGCAAATATGATATCTATCCGAGAGAGAAATCAAACATTTCTCATATATACCCTGAAAATACACATCCCTAAAGGAATCGATTCCAGAAAAAGAAATTGATCGAGTTGGGTAGAGTGCAAGGGCTGACGTGTTCCGGTACGGTAGCACGCACGACCTGTATGACCTCTTCATTCAAAGCAAATGTGATATCTATCCGAGAGAGAAATCAAACATGCGCGAATATTTGGCCAAAAACAACACAGTAATGGTGCCGCAGCCACCGTATTCCCCAGACCTGGCCCCCTGTGACTTTTTCCTGTTTCCAAAACTGAAGAGGCCCATGAAAGGACGACGCTACGCCACGATTGAGGAGATAAAGACGGCATCGAAGGAGGAGCTGAACAAGATCACAAAAATGATTTTTTTAAGTGCTTCGAGGATTGGAAAAAACGTTGGCATAAATGTATTATATCCGAGGGGAATTACTTTGAAGGGGACAAAATAGATATTCATGAATAAATAAATACTTTTTGAAAAAATATAAAATTCGCGATACTTTTTGAACAGACCTCGTATATACCCCGAAAATACACATCCCTCAAGGAATCGATTCCAGAAAAAAAAAATGATCGAGATGGGTAGAGTGCAAGGGCTGACGTGTTCCGGTACGGTAGGCTGCACGACCTGTATGACCTTTTCATTCAAAGCAAATATGATATATATCTGAGAGAGAAATCAAACATTTCTCCTATATACCCCGAAAATACACTCCTAAAGGAATGGATGGAAAGCGGAATATCAGAAAAGCACCAAAATTTGGGCTTTATACACAGTGTTTGGGCTTGCACAACACAATGTCGTTTTGAACTCAGATTCCAGAGCCTTGGACTTAATTTTGAGCAACATCAAATTGCAAGTCTCAAGATCAGTGTCTCCATTAGTTACTGAAGATGATCACCATCCCGCGCTAGAGTTTGAGTACTCTGGTAAAGATAAT
This sequence comes from Lepidostoma basale, assembly GCA_022606425.2. Classification (NCBI taxonomy): domain Eukaryota; kingdom Metazoa; phylum Arthropoda; class Insecta; order Trichoptera; family Lepidostomatidae; genus Lepidostoma; species Lepidostoma basale. The sequence goes on along the minus strand of JAHDVF020000844.1, from coordinate 32,788 downwards.
CCTGGTATTACCAGAGTACCGCGCCATAAAAAAGACATCTTCAGAGGATGGAACTTCAGCCAAGGTGATTTTCTGAAGCTATACCAGCTAATGAGTCAACATGACTGGAGCGACCTGTACAACTTGACCACCGTAAATGATGCCCTGCGACATTTTTACAGTATTATTTATAATTTGTTTGACTTGTGCTTTCCCAGAAAACGCCGAATTCAGCGGCATTTCTCTTGGGTATGTTGGGGTATAACTCCCTCGACCTGAGGAGGGAAGGATTACTGTCAACACATTTTTTCAAACTGATTCGGGGCTCTATTGAGAACCCCTATGTTCTGGAGCAAATAGGTCTTTTTGTTCCTGATAACTACCTGCGACAGCGCCGACATCAATTGTTCTTTGCTCCGTCACGCAGAACCAACCTGCCTTTGGTGATGCCAGTAAGAAGAGTAATTCGGACGCTGAATCCAATCATCTCGGGTTTGGACATTTTCAGTGTCAGTGAGGCAGTATTCATAAAAAATATTACAAATTCTGGAAAGAGTACTACCTCACTGACGTCGACATATTTGGATTCCTTCCGATATGTATGATTTTTTGGTCTCATGTTGTTTTATCTTATATTTGTGTCCAAATGAGTCGCCCAAATGTTTTTCGTTTGTAATGTATCATGTATATAACAAGCTCCCGCGAATTCATCTACGCAGATGACATTGCTCTGGTGACGCAAGACAGATGCTTTGGCAAAATGGAAGGAACGCTCAACGGTGATCTTGAAATACTCTCTGAGTATTTCAAAACATGGCACCTCACCCCGAATCCATCAAAGTCAGCCTCAATTGCGTTTCACCTCAACAACCGGGAAGCTAAGAGGAACTTGAAGGTTGAAATGTGCGGTCACACTATTCCTCCTGAGCCTGCTCCCAAATATTTGGGCGTTAAGCTGGACCGAGCGCTGACATTTAGAAACCATATTGAAGCCACAAAAGGAAAGGTAAAAACCCGGAACAATATTATTTCAAAACTAGCCGGTACTACATGGGGTAGTGACGCCAGGACCTTGAGGACTTCGGCAATGGCTCTAGTGTACAGTGCGGCGGAATACTGTGCACCTGTCTGGGCTCGCAGTGACCACTGCGGGAAGTTGGACGTGGAGCTCAACAAATCAATGCGCACCATCACAGGAACCGTTAGGTCTACACCAGTCCAGTGGCTCCCAGTCCTGTCTAATATCACTCCTCCACCTCTGCGTAGATCCCTGGCATCAATCAAGATGGTTGATAGAGTGCGTAGCAACCCGCTTCTTCCTGCTTTCAAGGACATATTCCAACACCCTGATAAGCGTCTCAAGTCTAGAAACCCCATCTGGACGGTTGATGATCGCTGTAGGGATGTTGAGGCAAATCGGAAGTCCATATGGGAGGCTTCATACCTCTCGACCTGAGAGTCAAGGAGCTAGCAGAGGTCTATAATGTGAAAAAATTTCATTCCTTGCAGGATCTTCCTAGCGATAGACAATTAGAAAATGTTGTTGACTTTTACTCGCTGCCTCATCCTGCTGATCAAATCAAATTCATTCATGGATTTTATGACCAGATTCCCCCGGATATGGGACAGGATGAGATAAGGTTATTCACAGATGGCAGTCTCTTAAATGGAAAGGTCGGTGCAGCCTTTGTGCCATTCGATAATATAAAGAGGCTGCCATCGAGAAAGTTTAAACTCGATGACTTCTGTTCCGTTTTTCAGGCGGAACTATTCGCAATAAACCAGGCCCTTTTGTTCGTTTTAAAGAAGCCGCCCAGTCGATGGCGTCGGGTCACGGTTCTCTCCGACTGCAAGTCTGGTATTCAGGCAATTCTGGATGTGGGTTCTGTAAATCCAATGGTTACAGATATTAGAGCCAACATCCAGAATCTCCGTAACAGAGACCAGACTGTGCATGTGGGATGGATTCGGGGTCATGTTGACATCGATGGAAACGTGCAGGCGGATGAGGCGGCGAGAGAAGCCACTTTAAAGAAAACGGCGCCAGACTATTCCAGGTTTCCATTATCGTTTGCAAAGCGTATTATTCGGATCAGATATTTGGAAGCCTGGAATAGGAGATATGAAATGTCTACTACGGGATCGGTGACAAAATTTTTCTTTCCAAAATTATATTCCGCATTAAAATTTCGGAAGAGGCAGCATATGAATTTCGACTTGACCCAAATACTGACGGGTCATGGCGGATTCAAGGGCTACCTCTTTCGATTCAAATTAATTAAGGATGATAAATGCCCCTGCGATAGTGTATCATCGCAGGATGTCCCTCATCTGATGATGCATTGTCCCATTTTTAGCCATAAGAGATTTCAAGTGGAGGCGAAATGCAGAAGACGTGACGTAAGTTTCGGGGACATCGAATCTGTGATGAACCACGAGCACCTGTCGCAAGAGGTGGTATCATTTTTAATATACATTGTTCAGACTGTAAGAAAGATGAATGACTGCCGAGTTGTAACAAAAGCCGATCACTCTTCTAGTGAAACGGAAGACCTATCCGATTACTCGAATAGTTCGACTTCTCTTGATGAGGTTTCTGTGGTTCCCTCATCACTTGGCGAATGCGGAGAAGCTCCAAACAGGCCACAGCCGACTTCCCTTCCAATCCTGTAGAAATTCCATAAAAAAGAATGACGCCTGAAAGAAAATAACAAAATAAATAAAAATCCCCTCGAATATATATAAGCCTTGTACATAATGAGCAAGGCAAATAATAGTGAAACTCCCATCTAAAAAAAAAAAAAAAAACTCCATCTCCTGGATGTGACTGCGGGGCGGAGAGCCAGACTATCCGGCACATTGTGGAGGATTGCCCCACCAGAAGATACCCTCCTGGCCTTGATGACCTTCACAGAGCCACGCCAGGAGCAGTGAAGTGGATGGAGGGTCTGGATCTTCGCCTGTGACGCGGCCCAATGGCCCAGAAAAAAAAAATTGCCGCCATACGCAAAGTAAAGTAAAGTAAGTATGTATAAATAAATAAATAAATAAATAAAACGACCCGATATTTATGGTGGAGGAGATTGAGGATATATTATCCAATATTAATCCAGAAAAGGCGCCTGAAGCGGTGAAGACCAATTCACCGCGGACATCCGCCTTCACTTCTTCAACGTGGACAGGTCACTTGTACTGGGTATGTACAACGCATGTCTCAGAGTGAGCCACTTTCCAGCTCAATGGAAAATAGCGAGGGTCATTGTCATTCCCAAACCGGGAAAGGATGACCTTCGAGACATCAAGTCCTACAGACCGATTAGACTCATCTCGGTATTTGGAAAAGTACTCGAAAAGTTGATGATCAATCGGATCAATTGCCATTTTCATCGCAAAAGCATGCCGAGTCAGAGGCAATATGGATTCACACCGCAGAAATCAACAGAAGACGCTCTTAAGAGCGTCAGTCAAGCTCATCAGAAGTAGGCATGTGCGATCCGCTCACGAGTCGACTCACTTTGGTGAGCGGGTGAGCGTTGATCCATAAAAAAAGAGCGGCAGCTCAATGATCCGTAAAAGAGTCGGCTCACCGCTCACGGTTCCGTGAGTCGTTTAGTATGGCTGACGGCTCCGTGAATCGTTTAGACCGCTCACGGCTCCGAGTACGGCTCTCGGCTCCGTGAGTCGTTTAGTATGGCTGACAGCTCCGTGAATCGTTTAGACCGCTCACGGCTCCGAGTACGGCTCTCGGCTCCGTGAGTCGTTTAGTATGGCTGACGGCTCCGTGAGTCGTTTAGACCGCTCACGGCTCCGAATACGGCTCTCGGCTCCGTGAGTCGTTTAGTATGGCTGACGGCTCCGTGAATCGTTTAGACGGTTCACGGTTCCGTGAGTCGTGTAGTACGGTTCACGGTTCGGGCGGTTCATTTGCAAAAGAGTCGGCTCAGCGGAGTCGTTTACGGCTCGCGAATCAAACTTTTACTGCAATGGACGTCTGTTACTTTTTTTAGTTTTCATATATATTTTTTAAATATATTTAAATTAAAATTTTTTAAATAATTTGTAATTTTTAAACAATTTTTATTTTTAAACAATATATATTTTTTAATAATGTTTAATTTTCAAATCATTTCATATTTTTAAATCATTTTTATTTTTATTTTTAATACATAAATTTTCATTTGTCTTGTAGGCAGAGAGGATGGATCGCCACAATGCTCCCTCCTGGCATACCTCTCGGGCTTCCTCTACATTCATACATCGTACCATGCACGCACGTCGATTATTCCGACTTCGGATGTGGCCGCTTTTTAGTAATTGATTAATTTCTTCGGTCGTCCTCGGCTTCTTTTCCCACGCTGCTTGTGTACAACTTTTTAAAACCCTTAACGTACCGTGTTCAGAACAAAACGCTCGCTCCCATGTGGTCAATTCAGTTTGCCGCTAACTTTATCTATAATCAAAATTTAATTTATGTCATCTTGTAGGGAATTTCATTAGGAATAGATCGATATCTATAACATACACGGATTATTTGAAAAACATATCATTATTATTTTTTTTCTGGAACCATGCGATTTCTGATATAGAATGACGAGACAGCATATTGGAAAGTGGAGAAGGATATTGAATGAAGGGTTGGGGTAGGCAACAAAGTAAACGGTTCACTTAAAGTTGTCATCATAAACAAAAGCCTATCTAAAAAAGCTAAAATGGCTGTGCAATGGAACTGGCAAAAGATGGAATGTAGTAGAATAAATGCGATAGAAATGAGATTTCTACGATTTTTCAGGATTGTAGTACCCTTTCAGAGACAGCGATCGTCAAAGTAAAAAAGCGCAATAGACAGTCAGTTTATTAATTTTTTTCTGGAACCATGCGATTTCTGATATAGAATGACGAGACAGCATATTGGAAAGTGGAGAAGGATATTGAATGAAGGGTTGGGGTAGGCAACAAAGTAAACGGTTCACTTAAAGTTGTCATCATAAACAAAAGCCTATCTAAAAAAGCTAAAATGGCTGTGCAATGGAACTGGCAAAAGATGGAATGTAGTAGAATAAATGCGATAGAAATGAGATTTCTACGATTTTTCAGGATTGTAGTACCCTTTCAGAGACGGCGATCGTCAAAGTAAAAAAGCGCAATAGACAGTCAGTTTCTAGAAAGAAAAAAGGCTGCCGTTGCATATATGAATATAAATTTGGTCGCTAGTATCGATAACTAGATGGCTGAGTATCTAACACCAAATTGAAATAATCAAACGTCTACCATTAACGACAATTACTATTAGTTGTGTTGCTGAATTGTGCATGGTTAGCGTTCTTCGTGTGACTCATATTTACTTTTATACCCTTTTAAAGATTCGTCTTCACGTACAGATGATAAAGAACCCAGCCCAAGTGTAGCAAAAAAACTAATGAAGATTGTGAAAAGGAAGCACAACGAAGACTGTAGTCTCTTCAATGTGGATTCTCGTGGTGTGGTGACGAATTTGCGACGAACAGCTATCAAAAGAGTCAATGGCACCCAGTAAAGTATATAAAACGCCTTCTAAATTCAAACCATCCCAGTTAAGCCAAAGAGGACACACAATATTTTAAGAAGTGCTTAGAAGAAAATAAAAATAGAGCAATTTATGAAATCGGTCGTTATAGTTTCTGAAAAGGCCTTAGAAGCTAGCTACCATGCTGCAAAATTAATTTCACATCAGAAAAAAACACATACTATCGGCGAAACATTTATTAAACCAGCATGAATGGAAATTGTTCGACTTATTCTTGGGCCCAATCCAGGTGTAATAACATAAAACTTAATATTTAAATAATTATAATATTAGCTTAACCCCACCGTAAGGCTTTATCTTTCACCGTGTAGGCCAATTAGATCCATTAACATATTTATAATTAACACATTTAAAGTCGTTCATTCATTCACATAACACAAAGACAATCGAGAGATATTCAAAATCAAACATTACAATAATGTTAGGTATAACTAACATATATATCCAAAATTTACTGCAACTAAACAATTATTTTATTAAATTTCTAAATAATAATTTCCTAACTGCCTACCCTCTCGGGGAAACGGTAAATTGCATAGTAGATTACAATTCTACAGATGGTGATTTTTCCTCAGCCGATTCTGATAAAGATCCTACATTCCATCTACCGGATAAATAACCATCATTGCTGAGCATTTCTGATACTTCCAAATATGAACTAACGAGAAATATGTCTAAATCTACACTTGTAATAATTTTGTTGACCTACAGGTCTTGGCTACCTCTTCAATGAAAAATAAGAATACCGATGAAGACGGTAGCTAAGTATCATGGCTAAAAATCAAATGCATGCAATTTGAAAAAATTCTTCCTGATGTAATGTTTTTTAGGTACAACCATTCATCGCCATACAAAAAAATCTGCGTAGCTGGTAGAGGTCGAAAAAGAAATAATCAAGAACTCAAAACAGTTTATCAATATTTATTGCTAATAGCATCGAAGAAGAAGAGTGACCTGCTAAAATTTCACATTTCTGCTTCTAAAATCTTTGGATTTACATATTTTTTTGCCTATGGTATTTTGCGCTTGCTGGCTTGCTATGTTTTCAGATTCTCCCAAGACTACACTATTTTCAATAGTTATTGTTGCTTACATATTGTAATACAATAATAGTTTGTCAACATGTCTTCAAGCACCAACCAATACATTCCAAATGGCAATGAATCTGGAAAGCAGCACCAAGCAAAGTGAGTACAAAGTACTGTCAATTTATTATTTCGCATACAGATGTTAATTTAAAATTCTTAACTAACTAACCAAGAAAACGAAGTAATGTAGATATGAATAATAATTCACAATTTAATCAAATTTAATTTGAAAGAAAATTTACAATGTAAGTATACACTACTATACAAGCGTGAATATAAAATACTTCTGCTTCATAGTATAATTGATAATTTTCTCTATAAAACTATGTAATCATGTCGACGTGAATTTTTTTATTTTTCCCAGGTACAGAGACTGAACAAACCTAGTACTGATGTCATAATGCAATCAAATAATAATAAACTATAATAATTTGACCATTGATTTGGAAGAAATTTTAAAATGTATGTAGAGACTATATTATTATAAAATAAGGAAATAAAACTATTTACAAGTTACATTTAGATTAATAATTGATCAATTGACAGTTTTAAAACATTAATCAATTCCTTCATTGTATCACGACTAGATTACTGCAATGGAGTCTACGCCAACAACCCCCAACAGTAAACTATAATAAACTCCAGTCTGCATTCAACGCAGCAGCAAGACTGATAAGAGGTGTGCCGAAGAGTTCTCACATAACACAGCATCTTAAGGAGCTCCACTGACTGAAATGTCCAGAAAGGATACAAAGGCGTTGCGTGGTATGGCACCAGCTTATATTTCTGAACTCTGTATCAACAAGAACCTGAATGGCAGACGGTTTACATTACCATCAGCTAAGACTTCTGCGATCGGTAGATTGACTGTGCCAAAACGCTGTCCAAGCACAAACTTTGACTACCGAGCCTTCGCGGTAGCCGGACCTTCAGCCTGGAACAATCTTCCAGCTGACCTTAAGTGCATTGAGAATCAGTCAGAGTTTAGATCGAAACTCAAAACGCACCTTTTCAAATTATCCTTTCTTGACATGAAGGGTTGATCGACTGCGTTGGGTGCAACCCTCCTACTAAATATGTTTATTTTTTAACTAGTTCATAAAACGGAGCATTTTCTACAGCGTCCATGAGATGAATAATTCATAAAAATGGCACTCAATTTATTATTATTATCATAATGTATTTTTTGTTTACAGATCCTTCAACATCATTAGTTGATTCGGCATACGATTCATCTTCAGCAGAAGAATTTAATTGTGAGATTACTCCATGACAAGAACATTCCCAAAGAGGCACTAAGATTTTAAGGTCCATCGATTGGCTTGTATCGGACCAATCTTGAAGGATATATAGTCATATCTTCGGGGAAAATCTTCAGGTACACGAGATTTATTTAAATCATTTGTGATTGGTAGACAAGCGTACATGTAAAGCATCGAGACAAAGGTTTAAACTTACTTTTGCCTCTTGCCAAACTTGTTTACAGTTTGGAGCAGAGTAATATTAAATTCTTTTTAAAAAAATTGCCAATGGTCGCAAATATCGAATAATCATAATAGAGGCTAACTGATTAAGGAGATATATTGGACTCTCTTTACACATCACATAGACAATGATGGAGCTGGTAGATTATTTATTGAATAAGTGCAATGCCCTGTATGTTCTTCTAGGAAAGTTTCAGACCGATCTATTAGAAAAACTTTATGGTGTATATCACCGTATGACAGAACAAATTATCATATCTCTGTTCAACAAATTCTGATCTCTTCTCGTGGTTTAATTGTAAGAATATTCACAGAACTTTTTTTATTTGGAAACCTTAAACCGCAGGGGGCTAAAATATCCTTCTAATCAATCTTAGACTGTTGCATATCAAATGTTTCAAATTTCAAACACTGATAACAGAAACGTTTGAAGTATTTTTAGAAAACTTCAAACCAAAAATTGTTAATTAATAATTTTATATCTTATGCCTGCAACACTTATAATTCTTACATATTTTCACTTGAAATGTTGGCAATAATATGGATAGATAATTTATATTTAGAAATAAATTGAACATCGAGTCAGAGCAAGAAATATTTTAATTATTAACACTAACCCAAATACACATATCCAGCTAATTCTAAGAGTATACCTGTATATTTCAAATTAACTTTTGCATGTATTCATGGCCCTTTTTGTATATTGTTTCAGATCTCCATCTTGAAAAAATAAGCAGCGAGTGCAGACACTGAGACACAGCTTATTATGTATATATATATATTTTTTAAAACAGTTTCAGTCTGTCAGTTTTCTTTGCCGATTCTTTCTGACAGTACTAATCGAATCGGTAGATCATAAGAACTAAATAAAATATATTGAGAGCAAAAACATGTTTTAAATCATCACCTTATTCATGCATTACACTAACAATTTAATTAAACTTCCATAAACAAATCGTATCATAATCGGCAACATTCATGTTTCAGAGAGAGAAATAAATTTATTTGACAAATGAACCAAGGTGACTGAGGTGACTTTAAAGGTAAGCAGTGGTCACATTTGTCGCAGAACCAACCAGTGACGTATTTTGGGAGGGGGTTGGGCGACAGACAGTTGATTAGTCGAGTTACCTTACATTTTACATCTAGTAAATTTACATTTAATACAAAGTATTTTCTTTTCTTTTAGATGAACTTTTTTTTACAAAAAGAAAGTTTATTTCATAAAATACACTTTTTACACTTCGGTTTCCTAGTTGTTTTGATACTTTGAAATAATTCAAGTTAGCATACAGTTAGGGCATAAAAATCAAATGACATTATTTTCAAAGATTTGGGTTAAAATTTTGATTGCTAGCTGTACCCGGCCACGCGTTGCTATGGCTCAGTGTAGTTAAATTGAAAAATAAATAAACATCGATTCGTCATGTCACAAATCTGTATGAAAAATACTACTAGGTTGAATTGCATACGTTGGCTTGTTATAACGTCATTATCGAGGCGGCGCGGCGCGGCATTTGAGTTTGGAGTTACAAATCTGATTTTAGTGAGTCGTGAAAAAGAGTCGACTCACTCTGCTGAGCGGTCCGTTCAGATCTGATCCCTGAGATGAGTCGTTTTGCCCATCCCTAGCCTGGTGGCCATTTTTACAGTATTGTTACGGTCGTCAACCTGTCGACACACGTTTTCGTGTCTGCACTTTGTTCTTGGGCCGCAGCGAACCTTAATTTAAAGTTTATATATTGTGACATTGCACAATTTCAGATGTCAGTTTAACTGAATTACTAGCGACATCTATGTTTTTTTATTTATTTATTACAAAGTTTAACATTTGTAAACTCGAAATGTGCTCTTGCAACCGTGATTTGATGCAGCAAATACGTGAGCTGCACGCGAAGATGGACGCCCTTGTTGTCAAAGTGAACGCTATGACAGTGAGTCGTCCATCTGAGCCGGAGTCTCTCGCTCCTACCGACGTCATTGTGTCTGTGGCGGGGAGCTCTCATACACCGGCTCTATATTCAGCTGTAGCTGCTGCTGCTGCTTCTTTTTCTCCTATTCTCAGTGTCGACCAACCGATCAGAGTTACTCGTTCTACCGCGAGTAAATCTAAGGGGAAGCAATTGCTGTCGGGTAACCCAGCAGCTAAGACCGAGCGTGAACAAAATTGTGAAGTCCTCGTCTTCCCCTTCCATCCCCACTGCCGTGGCATCTCAGTCCTCGCTTGTGACTGCTTCTGCTGTTCCGGCCACCGTCAAGGTCACCTCGAAGAGAGCGGCATCGCAGGGTCAATCCGTTGCGGCCGTCACTGAGGGACAACGGGGCGGAGGAGGGCGAGTGGAAGATGCCTAAAGTGGCCAGAAAGGGGCATTTTATTCGTGGGAAACTTTCCACAAGACGTGACATGAAATTTTATCATTGTTACCCGTTTCAGGTGAATACTTCGGCGGATGAAATGTTGGCCTATCTGAAATCGCTTGTAGGTAGTAGTAGTACTGCCTTATTTACGGTCAATAAAATATAGCCTTCCAATAAGGCTAGACCTTCCGATAAGGCTAGACATTCCGATAAGGCTAGACCTTCCGATTAGGTTAGACCTTCCGATAAGGCTAGATGATAAAGCTAGACCTTCCGATAAGGCTAGACCTTCCAATAAGGCTAGATGATAAAGCTAGACCTTCCGATAAGGCTATACCTTCCGAAAAGGTTAGACCTTCCGATAAGGCTAGACCATCCGATAAGGCTAGACCTTCCGATAAGGCTAGACCTTCCGATAAGGCTAGACCTTCCGATAAGGCTAGACCTTCCGATAAGGCTAGACCTTCCGATAAGGCTAGACCTTCCGATAAGGCTAGACCTTCTGATAAGGTTAGACCTTCCGATAAAGATCTAAATATATGAAACAGGATCGATCAGAACTAAAAGATACCGATACAATCGAGTTGCGGGCTTTTATTGGACTATTGATGTACACAGCTGTATTCAAGTCTAACCACGAAGACGCAGATTTAATATTTGCGACTGATGGTACCGGAAGAGACATTTTTAGATGTGTTATGTCTAAAACAGATTTCTGTGCTTGCCACACTGTCTTCGGTTTGACAATGCACTTGACTGAGCACACAGAAAGGAGACTAATAAATTAGCTGCGATATCGAGTATTTTCAACTAATTCGTATCAAATTATATCAGAGTTGCTCCACATTTCGTACTGGACGGTCGTGTTTACGTTGCTCCGAGTAAAAATATTTTTTTTATAGTCCTTATATAGTGTAAACTTCAGTTTCGGTGATGTTCGTGTTTCAATCATTACAAATGTAATCAGCTAAATTTGTGTGTTTTCGACAAAAAGTGTATTTAATTTTGTATTATTACAACTAACAGTGTACTTGTACATCACAAGACGACATTCAGTCACATCTCTCATGACCTTATTACCTGCTGTCCCAGCCGCATTCCGTCAAAAGGTCTCGCGACGTTGCCAAACATAACCGAAATGGCATCGATGTCTCCAGAAGAACGCGTGAAGAATGTGTATGATCTACAACTATTTATTAACAACACACTATCCCTCACAAAAATCCCAAATAAAGAGCATCATTAAATCCGTACAAAAGATGGTGATGCATATGACAACTTTGTGCGAAAAATCGTCTATATCTTACGAAAAGGATGAATCGCTGGATGTAAAATCATCTCTCGACACAATTGCTAATGATATAGAAAATATTTTAAAAATGCTAATCCACAGAAGCTGTATCGGACGTATGCAAATAGTTCATTATTTTATTTCATTACTTACAAATATGTTCATTTTATTTAATTAATGTTAGTAATTTTATAATAATTTGTTTCTGTCATTTGTTAAAATAAATAAGGCGGTCGGTAAGGAGTGGAAGCGCATAGTAACGAAGATGTGTGCAGTGGATCTGACAAAATAAATCAGAGTATTCTCGGAAAACAGTGGCCGTTGATCGCGCCATTGTTAACAGCCAATCAGAAAACCCGTGGCAACTGTACTGAAATTCTCAGAAACGGAAAACCGTTACCAACGCTATCACTAGTTGTTTGATGCCGCGGAGGCTATATAAGCCGGTCGTGTTGGGAATCGGCCCTCAATTTTTCACACACATTCACTCGCTGCGCATTAGGAGGCTTTGCAGTCCCACCTACGTGAAAGCTAGTCCTTGTAAGGGCTTTGAGCTACTGCCACAACTCTCTTCGCTTCAACTCCTGCACCGATCGTCGCAATATAATAAAACTTGGTTTTATTACACACAAGTATCATCACGCCATATTCTCCGCTTTCACCATCTACAGTACATCGGAGACGAGCAGCAGTCAGCGGCCTAAATAAATAATTAATAGTACGAGGGGAGCAATCTGTCCCGTACAGAAGCACTTATGCAGAGACGGCTGGCAAGCATTCTCATCAAGAAACCAAACAGCGGCATGCACTGACTGATAGTGCGCAACATCCCGATAATTCGACCTTTCCTCCACTCATCCCCACCAAGACCAGCTGTAATGGTATTCTCCAATGAACCGAAAACTGCAATCACACTGGAGACCCTGAAAAAGGCAATAAATCCTGCTTCTATTGGAGTGCGAGAAATGAAAAATGGAGGTATAGAAGTGCACCCCAACACTGAAGCCGAAGCACCCCTGCTTGCCAACTCCAAAACGCTGGACGCTCCAAACGCCCTGGCAAACGCTGGACTCAAAAGCTACTGTGCCGCAACATCGTCAGCCCAGGATCGCCATTAGATGTCTGTCGCAGGACATGGATTCGAACACCATAATCGATGCTATCCATCACCAACCATCGTCCGAAACCGGCCAAACCATAGGTGAACTAAAAATAAAATAAAATTCTCCCACAAGTCTGGTTCTCGAACGGGCAACTGCACGCACATATACAGTGTGCCACCCAGTGTACGTCATGCGCTTGTTGCCAATAAAAACCTAGCCATAGACTGGCAACTCCACGGAATTCGTGATTGGATCGACAACGTTAAGTGCAATAAGTGCCACCTGTATGGTCATCATATGAAAAATTGCACAGCTGACCAACCTACTTGTCATCATTGCGACACATGCACAAAGAAAGATAGAAATCCTCAATGTGCTACATGCTCATTTTTCCGAAAAACAGCTTGTCATGTCACTGGCTCCCCTGAATGTCCTGCGCGTCAAGCTGCAGACAAACGAGAGCTCTCAAAAAAAATTTTTTTTTTTGCTAAATCCTACCGGTCTTGAGGAGGAGACCTGCTTTAACGCCTACTATCAAAATGTCAGAGGACTTAACACGAAAATTAGTACCTTAAAAGAAAACATACTTCTTACTCAGTATGATATTATATATGGGATGTACCCAGTACCGTTTCTTTCCTTACCGTACCGTTTCTATGAACCAGGAACAACGGTCCCCAAATCATATGGCCGTAGATCAGTGGCGGTACTCCCATAGAAGCCAAAACAACGCCATGGCTAAGGAGTCTACGCCGAAGACAACCGGGACAAAAGAGTCGATTCCCTCATGTTCTGGGACAACGTCCCAAGCAGCAGCGAGGTCAATAACACCTTCGCAATTGACTGCTGGAGCACCTTCCCAGAAGCCCCCCCAAGGAACGACGCCTCTCTTCGACGCCCTGTCATTGAAGGTGATTGGCCTTTCTACCCAAGGCCTGCGCTTGGTGGACCCGTTGAAAAGGAACATAACAACCAAGACCCGAGAAGGCCTGATGAGTCTGTTTACAGACATCATCGACTTGGCCTCCGAGATGACCAGGAAATGCCAGCAGCAGGAGACAACACTATGTGCCAGTCTCCAGACAAATGGAGAATGGTGGCATTATTTATTGAGAACATCATAATAAAAAAGGAAGATGATGAGAGGAAGAACCAGAGTACTGAAGAAAGCTGAACAAAAGACCACTTCGCAGTTCCCGAGTAGGCCGTAAGGCAGGTATTGGGCTGTGAAAGAAGAGGAGGGGGTTTTAGCCGGTAGTCTGGCTATACCCTGACTGGGTTACACCAGGAGCCCGGCACTACCCATTCAGAATGAATGGGTGTTCATAAACGGATTTCCCCCTCCACAAAAAAAAAAAAGGAGACAACCTTCTTGAAAGAGAAGATCGTTCACATGCAGAAAACCGCCGTCGCCTATACTCCACCTCCAGCCGGACCGATGAGCTACGCTTCCATGGCGGCATCGGGTTCCACCCATGCTGTCATCGTAAGATCCTCGGATAAATCGAAGACGAGCTCTGACATCATGGCTACACTGAGGCAGGATGTCAGACCATCCGTCTTGAAGGTCGGAGTTAGCCCATGATACCTGCTAAAGACAATAGGAAAATAAGCAAAGCGGTCGATCCCAAAGAAAGTGGATTCCAAATAAGTGGTGTAAGGAAGGTGAGAAACCAAAAAGTGGTCCTAACCTGCGGAACAAAAACTGAGGCAACAAGGGTAGCAGACAGAATTAAGCAGAAGGGATTGAAGGTTGAGGAGGCCAAAAACAAAGACCCACTGGTGATGCTACGAGATGTCATGAAGTACCTTAGCGACGACGAACTGCTTGATTACCTCATGGCGCAAAATAAAAACATCTTCCAAGGGATGGCGAAAGAAGAAGAAGAGACTGGGGTCCTTCGGGCATACTCAGACTCTGACTGGGATGGTGTTCTCGGCAGAATCGGCACATATGTGCAGAGACTGATCCCTAAGTCGACACTGGCTAAGTCCCCTCATATCGCGATGGACAGGATAGTCAACTATGATGATTATTCCAAAGAATGGGACGACGCACTCGTCCAGTACAAGCGCACGTCCGTGAAGGCCCTGGAGTCAGCGCTGGATAGCCTCGGCAGCAACATAGTCGCACAAACCGACGAGCAAATGCAGGAATTAACCAAGGTTTTTCAGTAGCAGAGCGTGACTGGGACCACCGCTCGTTAATCCCAATGGGTTCCACCTTCCTGGAAGAAGGGTTTGAGGTGGATGTAGAAGAAGGACACGGGGGCGAGTACGAAGGAGGGTACGAGGGAGATCCTGAACCCCCACTGCTCAGCCCGTATCGCGCTAGCACCTCTGGCGAACGGGAGAGAAAGGGCAAGAAGAGAGGCTTGGATCAAGAGAAGTCTTAATTAATTAAGCCCAAGCACAAGTCCAAGAAGAAGTGATGTGCTGCTATTAGCAATTCCTGTGTAGGATTTCACACAGATGACCTTTAGATGTTTGTCACCTTTAATTATAGTTTCCTCTTTTAGATATCATAGCTCGTCTATGAGCATTTGGTTTTGTTCTATTTTATATGTCCTTTGATCTCCTGACAGTACAAATTGTAACTTTATTTATTTACATGTTTTTATGCTTCTCTTTTAAATTCTTATAATGTAATTGCAAACGATCTGGAAATACTTCTGTAATGTTTGTAATTTTTATTAAAATAAATGAAATGAAAATGAAGAAATAAGGACAGAGGTGAGCTTCAGGAATAAATCCAGAAACCAGTTCCAGAACCATGTGGTACTTAGAGTCTCGCCTAATGTATGGCAAGGATTAATGAGTGCGAGAGCAGTGCATCTCCGAGTTCCGTTTGACATTTTTGACGTGAGGTTGCGGTTCTGTGCGCTCCGTCATTCTTTAAAGTTTATTTATTGCAGTTTCTACAATGGAAGGAAAAGTAGATAATGTTTTGGTAGAACTGAGGACCCTGCGTTTAATGGTGGGGTCCCTTTCTGCCGAAGTGAAGAGTTTGCGCGAAATGATCGATGTGCCCGGCCCGCGAGGGTTTACATTTAGTGGCAGTGACATTTCTCTGTCGGTCGGTAGGACAAAGTTGTTACCCGGCCCGAGCGCAGTACCACTACTATCGGCCCCGGTACCTAGCCCAGCCCACAGTGACGTCGCTGGTACCGCGGCCGCACTACGCGACAGAGCCGGAGCGGCGAGTGCAAGTGCACCGAGCGTTGCTCGAGCCGCTCGTCGTAATACGCGGGCTGCCGCTCGGGCAGCTGTGCCATCTGAAAAGGCGGAAGGAGTTTCTGCGGCGGGGACTGCACAAATAAAATCATCATCATCATCATCTGGCTGTCCTGAGGTGATGAGTATACCTCCACCATCCTCAACAACTACTACTACTTCTCCCGCCTCGCGTGCAACCTACGCGGCCACTATTGCTGGATCCTTGGTGGTGGAGAGGGAGAACGCTGCAAAGGACGCCGCCAAGGGCAAGCGTCCCCCATCTGGTGCCTCGCAGAGGAAGGGTAGACATTCCGATAAGGCTAGACCTTCCGATTAGGTAAGACCTTCCGATAAGGCTAGATGATAAAGCTAAACCTTCCGATAAGGCTAGACCTTCCAATAAGGCTAGATGATAAAGCTAGACCTTCCGATAAGGCTATACCTTCCGAAAAGGTTAGACCTTCCGATAAGGCTAGACCATCCGATAAGGCTAGACCTTCCGATAAGGCTAGACCTTCCGATAAGGCTAGACCTTCCGATAAGGCTAGATGATAAAGCTAGACCTTCCGATAAGGCTAGACCTTCTGATAACGTTAGACCTTCCGATAAAGATCTAAGTATATGAAACAGGATCGATCAGAACTAAAAGATACCGATACAATCGAGTTGCGGGCTTTTATTGGACTATTGATGTACACAGCTGTATTCAAGTCTAACCACGAAGACGCAGATTTAATATTTGCGACTGATGGTACCGGAAGAGACATTTTTAGATGTGTTATGTCTAAAACAGATTTCTGTGCTTGCTACACTGTCTTCGGTTTGACAATGCACTTGACAGAGCACACAGAAAGGAGACTAATAAATTAGCTGCGATATCGAGTATTTTCAACTAATTCGTATCAAATTGTCAGAGGGTATACGAGTATATCAGAGTTGCTCCACATTTCGTACTGGACGGTCGTGTTTAAGTTGCTCCGAGTAAAAATAAAAAAAAAATTATAGTCCTTTATATAGTGTAAACTTCAGTTTCGGTGATGTGCGTGTTTCAATCATTACAAATGTAATCAGCTAAATTTGTGTGTTTTCGACAAAAAGTGTATTTAATTTTGTATTATTACAACTAACCGTGTACTTGTACATCACAAGACGACATTCAGTCACATCTCTTACGACCTTATTACCTGCTGTCCCAGCCGCATTCCGTCAAAAGGTCTCGCGACGTTGCCAAACATAACCGAAATGGCATCGATGTCTCCAGAAGAACGCGTGAAGAATGTGTATGATCTACAACTATTTATTAACAACACACTATCCCTCACAAAAATCCCAAATAAAGAGCATCATTAAATCCGTACAAAAGATGGTGATGCATATGACAACTTTGTGCGAAAAATCGTCTATATCTTACGAAAAGGATGAATCGCTGGATGTAAAATTATCTCTCGACACAATTGCTAATGATATAGAAAATATTTTAAAAATGCTAATCCACAGAAGCTGTATCGGACGTATGCAAATAGTTCATTATTTTATTTCATTACTTACAAATATGTTCATTTTATTTAATTAATGTTAGTAATTTTATATTAATTTGTTTCTGTCATTTGTTAAAATAAATAAGGCGGTCGGTAAGGAGTGGAAGCGCATAGTAACGAAGATGTGTGCAGTGGCTCTGACAAAATAAATCAGAGTATTCTCGGAAAACAGTGGCCGTTCAAGGTATATAGAATAATATGGTAAGATATTGCGCACGTAGCATGCTATCCCTTTCTAATAATTTGCTGTCAAGTGACGTCATGTGGTGAACTCGAAATCGAAACGAAACTATAAACAAACCTAAATAACTATAAACAAGCTAAATCAAATGGAGTTGATTTGCCATATCCAGTTAAAAATCTTTTTTATCGATGTAAAATGTTTTTCAAAATAAGAACAATGAACTTAAAGCTCATTGAAGATGCTAACTCTAAAAAAAGAAAAATAAAAAAAACAATAACTTAAATAAAGAAAACGATTTGTCATAATTTATTTAATACAATTACAAAAACTTCTTTTAATTAGACGTAATAAATAAACAAAGAAAAATTCCATACCCAATGTATAAATATATACTCAACTCATACTACACAACCTAATGCTTGGGTCTCCACGTGACGTAGCTGCGCAGTAGATGTCAAAAATAAAACGCGGAATATCTTACCATATTTATTCTATATACCTTGGTGGCCGTTGATCGCGCCATTGTTAACAGCCAATCAGAACGCCGTGGCAACTGTACTGAAATTCTCAGAAACGGAAAACCGTTACCAACGCTATCGCTAGTTGTTTGATGCCGCGGAGGCTATATAAGCCGGTCGTGTTTGGAATCGGCCCTCACTTTTTCACATGCATTCACACGCTGCGTGTCAGGAGGCTTTGCGCTCCTACCTACGTGAAAACCAGTCCTTGTAAGGGCTTTGAGCTACTGCCACAACTCTCTTCACTTCAAATCCTGCACCGTTCGTCGCAATATAATAAAACTTGGTTTTATTACACACAAGTATCATCACGCCGTATTCTCCGCTTTCACCATCTACATTACATCGGAGACGAGCAGCAGTCAGCAGCCTAAATAAATATTAAAATTAATAGTACGGGGGGAGCAATCTGTCCCGTATAGAAGCACTTATGCAGAGACGGCTGGCAAGCCTTCTCATCAAGAAACCAAACAGCGGCATGCACTGACTGATAGTGCGCAATATCCCGATAATTCGACCTTTCCTCCACTCATCACCACCAATAAATCTCCGGCCATCCCACCAAGACCCGCTGTAATGGTATTCTCCAATGAACCGAAAACTGCAATCACACTGGAGACCCTGAAAAAGGCAATAAATCCTGCTTCTATTGGAGTTCGGGTGACGGGAGTGCGAGAAATGAAAAATGGAGGTATAAAAGTGTACCCTCACACTAAAGCCGAAGCACCCCTGCTTGCCAACTCCACCGCCCTGGCAAACGCTGGACTCAAAGCTACTGTGCCGCAACATCGTCAGCCCAGAATCGCCATTAGATGTCTGTCGCAGAACATGGATTCGAACACCATAATCGATGCTATCCATCACCAACCATCATCCGAAACCGGCCTAACCATAGGTGAACTTAAAAATAAAATTCTCACACAAGTCTGGTCCTCGAACGGGCAACTGCACGCACATATACAGTGTGCCACCCAGTGTACGTCATGCGCTTGTTGGCAATAAAAACCTAGCCATAGACTGGCAACTCCACGGAATTCGTGATTGGATCGACAACGTTAAGTGCAATAAGTGCCACCTGTATGGTCATCATATGAAAAATTGCACAGCTGACCAACCTACTTGCCATCACTGCGCCCAACTTGGTCACAACCGCGACACATGTACAAAGAAAGATAGAAATCCTAAATGTGCTACATGCTCATTTTTCCGAAAAACAGCTTGTCATGTCACTGGCTCCCCTGAATGTCCTGCGCGTCAAGCTGCAGACAAACGAGAGCTCTCAAAAAAATTTTTTTTTTTTTGCTAAATCCTACCGGTCTTGAGGAGGAGACCTGCTTTAACGCCTACTATCAAAATGTCAGAGGACTTAACACGAAACTTAGTACCTTAAAAGAAAACATACTTCTTACTCAGTATGATATTTTATTCCTGACCGAAACTTAGCTAAAAAGCGGTTTCTCCTAATCAGAGCTGGGGCTATTTGGCTATAACATTTACAGTTGCGATAGAGCAAACGACTCTAGGGGAGGTGGTGTCATGATATGCGATATCTTTTACTTCTGGGACGAGACACAAGGAATGAGGGGACCGAATGAAGTAGGATCCTGCATTATGACTACTTAAAAGTCAAAAGCACCCCAATGAAAAGCTGCACGTCACTTTTTATTTAGATAATTGTACGTGTCAGAATAAAAATAAAGCTATTGCTAGCTTATATTCATTCGCAGTGGCCTCATTGCATAACATTGAAAGCATAACCCAAAAATCTATAAAATGGGCAACGTGTTTATTTTACAACAGAAAATGTACAAGAAAGGGCAGCAACACCACCGCCGACCACCTTGACCTCATTTTTTTCATTATGCCAAATTGATACATTTGCCAAAACATTTTTATATTCTGAAATACCAACTTATTATACTTGGAATGCATCCAAAAAATAATTCCAGCGACGCAAAAAAGGTAAACCGGTTGAAGGTCACCAAAATTTATTTTCAACGGATACTCTGAGAAGATTATATAATGTTCATCCTAATCATGCAGAATGTTACTATTTGCGTTTATTATTGATTAACGTTTGCGGACCAACATCATTCATCAAGGCTTCGATATCAACGAATTGAGTGTATTCGTACGATCAAATGTTCAAAAATTACTTACTCAACAAAAAACGTTTATGATACCATAATGCCAGCAATATTTGATGAATTGCAACGCGAAGAAGCCTTCGATATCAACGAATTGAGTGTATTCGTACGATCAAATGTTCAAAAATTACTTACTCAACAAAAAACGTTTATGATACCATAATGCCAGCAATATTTGATGAATTGCAACGCGAAGAAGCCTTCGATATCAACGAATTGAGTGTATTCGAAATATTTAATACCAAATCAAAATTTTGCTCCTAGCGTTCATACCGTTACACATTCAAATTTCATGACACGAGCTGATTCCTGAACAATATTTTTCTCGTAAAATCACGCGCTTGCAAAAAGGTTTAAGTTAGATTTCCGAAATGCATTCCCAGTAGCCATTGTAGTTTCACTCGGTGAACACGTGCGACGCTTCAAACGGTCAGTTTTAATTCCGTAAAATCGAAATTGCATCCCCGACCGGATCGACGAGCAAGTGGGATGGTGGTTCGCATGCAGCCACCCCCAGAAGAAGTAACGGCGTGGAGCCACAGTCCATAAAAGACCATAAAAGTTTTAATAGAAAGGGCTACTGTCGCCATGAGCAACAGTGGCAACCTAAAGATAGCAATCAAGAACGAAGATCTTGATTGTCTTAGAAAAATTAATATAGAATCCACGGTCATGGCGAGTAAGATCCGTGACCTACAAAACAGGCACTCCAACGAGGTGCTCCGGCTCAAACTGGACCACGCGCAGGAGAGCACGAGGCGACAAGATGCTCAGTCCGCAGCTGCGGGAACCCGTCCGCCCCTGTTGCGATGCCTCGCCGGGTGCCTGTCGATGCGACGGGTCCGCCGGCCCCTCCATCGCTGTCCTCTGCCGCCACCTCTGTTTGTGCGCCGCTGCGGGCGCAGGCCGGCGCGCCCATCTCAACACCCAGAAATTACGCTGTGGCAGCTGCGACCCCCCGCGTCGCCCGCAGGACGACCCCAGAGATCGCGCAGTTTCCCGCCGCCGCGAGCCCCAAGATGGGACACACGGTGGTCATCACCGGAAGGGAGACAATACCCGGTGAGGCGATCGAGAGGATCATAAAAAGCAGCGTCAAAGTGTCGACCCTCGGAGTCAGCATCCGCCAAATGAAAAGAACCGCAACTAAGGTGCTCGTCGAGTGCGACACCTTGGAAGACTGCCGGATCTTCAAGGATGCGGTCTCCAAAAACGAGGCACTCAAAGCGTGGGATGAAGGGAAGCTCCGTCCGCGCATCATTGTAAAGGAGGTGGACGCGGCAAAGTCCTAAGAGGACATTGTCACGGCCATCTTTTCGCAGAATCGGTCTCTCCACGGGCTCCTCCTAGATCCACCGAAAGAGGAGCTAGCTTCCGTACTTTTCTTCACCGGATTCCGGAAAGACAAGGAGAGGAAGTGCGCCATCTTCTCGGTCGCTCGGAAGCTCGTGAAGGAAGAGTCGACACAAAATGTGGGGTACGCCAGGGTCAGCGGAGTACCTGGCGTTGCTCACCTGCAAAAAATCCGATCGTACGGACACACTTCCACCCACTGCAGGAGCAAAGAGTCTTGCTGGCCCTGCGGGGGCAAGCATAAAGCGGCCAGCTGCTAGAAGGCAGCCTGCGCGACCGACACCTGCGTCAGCTGCGAGCGCTCCAATAGGGTCGCCATTGTAGCTTCACACAGCGAACAAGTGCCTGATTCAAACGTCAGGCGTCATAGGTTCTCTGTCCGTCAGGCGCCATAGGTTCTCTGTCCGGTGAGTTCTTCTCACGTTTTAATCTCGCAACTTATCCACAGTAAATTTTCAAAATTTCAAAATATTTAACACCAAAACAAAAATTTGCCCCTAGCGACAGTATTACTATACTCAATTTTCTGATTCCTTTAATTAATATCGATATTTTTCACGTAAAAAACCCGCGCAAAAATGTATTCCAGCCGGCATTGTAGCTTCACACAGCGAACAAGTGCCTGATTCAAACGGTCAGATTTAATATTTTATTTTCGAAATTACTTGATATTACGCGCCTAAATCACGCGGGTGGCAAGTGTCTGTGCTAAATTTAATTTTTCTTTTTAATTCAGTTTTGTTTCCAACCAAAAATGGCTCCTTTTCAAAAAAATAATTTTTCAATTTCGTAAAAATTTTCAGTTTTTTTCCGTATTAAAAATATTTTTTTCTTCTATTTTTCATTTTTTTTTCTAATTTTAATTTTAACTGTTTCAATTTCAGTCCGGCGCCATAGGTTCTCTGTCCGGTGAGTTCTTCTCACGTTTTAATCTCGCAACTTATCCACAATAATTTTTCAAAATTTCAAAATATTTAACACCAAAACAACAATTTGCCCCTAGCGACAGTATTACTATACTCAATTTTCTGATTCCTTTAATTAATATCGATATATCGGGCGGCCGGGTTGGACCCATTTTCCGGTATCGTGAAGCTATTTCACGATATTTCAAGCTTTTCGTCCTTTTGGCAGTCTTTCAAAATATAATTTTTTAAACTTTTTTTTTTCTCAAAAATTTTCAAAGTTGTGCGATCGAAACGTGAGAGGGAGCCACCATTTTACTGCTCAAACTAGTTATGAAGCGCACCAAGCGTAACGTCAGCAAGCCAGCGACGCCGACAACCTACGCCACAGAAAAGACCTCTCCAAGGGAATTCCACCTCTCCAAGGGAGATCCACCAGCAGGTGCGACGACGCCGACACTCAGGCGCACTCGTCTACCCCCAGAACCACCGTGGAGCCTCAGTCGCCCACCACCATTGGCACTTTCATCAAAAGAGCCACTGTCGCCATGGGCCACAGTGGCAATATCAAATTGCAAGAACTTCGTTCTTGATTGCCTCAATAGCATCTCCATTGAAGCCGCAGCCATTGCTAGAAAGATTCTCGACCTCAAAAACAGCCATTATGAGAAGGTGCTTCGCCTCGAATTGGAGCACACGGAGGAGCGCCTGAGGCTTCAGGAAGCCCACTCGGCGCAGCTACTACAGGCGATATCGTCCCAGCAGTGTCCCCATGTTCCATCTCTATCTCCTATAGCGACGCCGCGGCTGGTGCCTGTAGCTGAGTCGGACCAGGCGATTTCGTCTCGGCAGTCTGTCCGAGCCTTTTCTCTTTCTCCCGTAGCGATGCCCCGTCGGGAGCCTGTTGACGAGTTGGACCTGGCGATGGCGTCCCAGCCGTCTCCCCATGTACCATCTCTCTCTCCAGTAGCTAAGCCGCGGCGGGTGTCAGTTGCTGTGTCGGACCTGGCGATGGCGTGCCAGCAGTCTCCCTATGTACCATCTCTCTCTCCAGTAGCGACGCCGCGACGAGTGCCTGCCACCGAGTCGGACCCGGCGACGACTTTCCAACAGTCTGCCGGTGAGCCTACCTTCTCTGTTGTGGAGCCGCAGCGGGTGCGGGCCGGCGCGCCTACCCCGACACCCAGAAGCTACGCTGTGGCAGCTGCAAACCCCCGCGTCGCCCGCGGACCGACCCCCGAGATCGCGCAGATTCCCGCCACCGCACAATGGGGCAGGATTCAGATTTCTCATACAATAACCCAAAAAAAAAAAATTATGATTCATTAAACGCTTTGTTATTATATGATGACTCAGATATATTTAGCATATGATCTCGAGCAGATAGACAAGCTAGACTGTGACACGTTCGCTCTAGCACCCCTCAATCGGAGCCGATTACTCGTAGAGGTTACACGTCCGTTATTTCAAGTCAGCGCAACACCTAGTTTCTAACATTTCTTTAGTTGTATTATTGATAAAAAATTTAAAGTTTTAGTATGGAACCTTACACGTCAGGTATGTATCCTCTTTTTCGAGTTAAATTAATTGTAATTACGGCTTGTTTTAAATGTAAAAAAATTAAACCGATTTCGCATTAAAATGATACAGAGGTTTTTGTAATATTAAAAAAACATTTATAGATTTAGTATAGAATCCCGATGAATTCCGCAAGTATTTTAATTGATTTATAATAAGTAATTGTTGTACTTTATTGATATGATGTTATTTTTTGCCACTTTTTGCACCTTTTTATAATAACAGCACATTTCGAATAACCAAAAATGAAAAAAAAATACACCAATTTTGTATCTTATTCTGTTTTTCCTTTTCTCGCATACCTAGGTACCAGCTCCAGCACTTTGTTTATGACAAAGCATCAATTAATAACGCTTATGAAGAGTTTCGGAAAAGAAAAATTGGAGGATCAGATTGATTTCCTGCAAAAAGAAATCATAAAACGGACAGGGTGTGTTGAGGAGTTAGGAAAAAGTGTTACGTGTGTTAAAAATTTTATTCGGTTTAAATTTGATTATAAATCATGATGGGAATCAGCTCACTGGATGAAAGAAAGATTTCTCGATGTTAATAAAACGTGGCTTGATACATCCGTTTCTTTCATTCGCGCTACAAAAACATGTGGCGGTCGCCCGATGATTCCTTTTGAGGAGACTACAGAAAGGGTGAAGCGGCAAAAGACGGTTAATCTGAGGAATTCTGCATCTCTGCCAGACTTACTCTGCGCAACACAAATGGAACTTAGAGCTGCATGACAGGCAGATGCCTCAAAGTTGGTTCGAGGTATTTTATCTGTTCCAACAGGTTCAGGTAAATCTCATCAAACTTCCAGGGAGTCTTTTGGAAACGTGTTCATGTCAGCAGAAGATGCTTTAGCACTTTTAATAGAAGCGGACTTGCCTCCACATCAGTATAACGCTATTAAGTTGAAATCTAAAAACTTATATCCTTCGTATAAAACTGTACAGGTCAAAAAATACGATGTTATCCAGAGCCAGAAAATATACATGTCACGGATACTTTGGTATATGTTGATTTGCAGATCATGCTTAATCTCACGATTGAGCGTTTAATTATCACCCATCAAGATGTTGTTTTTACACTCAAACCCAAAGAATTAAATAATATGATATTATATTCCAAATGGGGAGTTGATGGAAATTCGGGGCACAGTTCACATAAACAGGCTTTTTTGACGCAGATGCCGATGATGCAGCGGTTTTTATCACATCATTTGCCCCCTTACGCCTAGTGTCTGGTGCCAAAATTATTTGGCAAAATCCAAGACCTGGTTCAACGAGGTATTGCAGACCTCTGAAAATAGAATTTATTAAGGAATGCACAGCAGTACCTTTGGAAGAGAAACGAAGGGTAGATGAAGAAATAAAAAATATTACCACAACCATAGTCAGACTAGATGGGCGCGTTATCGTAATCAAACATCATTTAATATTCGCAATGATTGATGGCAAAGTATGTAATGCTATCACACATACTTCTTCTACCCAAAAATGTTACATACGTGGTGCCACATCTAAACAATTGAATTATAATATATAGATGCATTGCTAACAAAATAAATAAAAACAGAAAATTTAGAATTCGGCATTTCGGTCTTGCACGGATGGATACGCTTTTTTTAGTGTCTTCTCCATTTGACGTACAAACTGCCTATAAAAGCTCGAGGGACAGACAAGGAAATCGTTGAAGAAACTAAGAAAAAAATTCAAGCTCAGTTCAAAGAAAAACTAGGTTTGATCGTGGACAAACCAAGCCGGGCTTTGGTAACACAAACGATGGAAATACCGCCAGGCGTTTTTTTTTAAATGCAGAGGTGTCTGCAGAAATAACCAATTTAGATGTAGAATTAATAAGAAAAATGCACACCATTTTAATAGTTATATCATGTGGTCATGAAATTAGTGTGGAAAAATACCGGGAGTATGCGTTACATACAGCCAGATATTTTGAAGAAAAATATCCGTGGTGTAATATGCCACCCACACTTCACGAATATTTAATACACGGACCTGAAATAATAAAAACGTCAATATTGCCGATAGGGCAATTAACCGAAGAAGCGCAGGAAGCACGTAACAAAGATTTTAAAAAGTTTAGGGAGTACCACTCGAGGAAATCCAGCAGAACGAATTCAAACACGGATATTTTAAATTTTCTTTTACCCTCATCAGATCCTTTAATAACTAGTAAGAGGAAATTACCGAAAGAGGAACTAACTAGATTCCCCAAAGACGTTTTGGATCTGATAATACCTCCATCTACAGGGTCCTCCAGCCAAAGCGAAAATGATGAATCCGATGACAATGATGGTGTTTCATAAATATCTGATAACGAGTAAAAAAAATATATTGGTGTGTATTTATGAAGGGTAAAATCGACGTTCTTTCAAGAAACGTATATATTATGTAAAACTAAGCTGCATTTTACGTTATTAAAAATAATAAAAAATGACTTTAACGAGCATATAAAAATAAGACAGTATTTGACACATATTTCATTGTTATTGGAAAAATAAAGTGTTAATATTCATGACATTGTCTCTTATTTTCATTAACCTACCTAATTACATTAAATCCTTTGATTTATAGCTATATATATAGCTTCTATGAGTTAATGACACGTTTTCATATTTTGGCCCCACTGTGCACCGTGAGCCCCAAGTCGAGACACACGGTGGTCATTACCGGGAAGGAAACTATGGGCGGCGAGGTGATCGAGAGGACCATTAAAAGCAGCGTCAATTTGTCGACCCTCGGAGTCGGCATTCGACAACTCAAAAGATCCGCGACCAAGGTGCTCGTCGAGTGCGACACCTTGGAAGACTGCCGCATCTTCACAGATGCGGTCAACAAAACTGACTCTCTTAACGCGCGGGAGGAAGCGAAGCTTCGCCCGCGCATCATAGTTTAAGGCGTGGACGCGACAATGTCCAAGGACGACATTGTCACGGCCATGTTTTCACAGAATCGGTCCCTTCGGGGGCTCCTCCGGGATGCCCCGAAAGAGGAGCTGGCTTCCGTCCTTTTCCTTGTCGGATTCCGCAAGGACAAGGAGAGGAGGTGCGCCATCCTCTCGGTCGCGCCGCCGGTCTGGAAGCTCGTGAAGGACGAGCCGATGTTAAATATGGGGTTCGCCAGGGTCCGCGTAGCGGAGTACCTGGCGCTGCTCACCTGTCACAAGTGCCTGTCGTACGGACACACTTCCACCCACTGCAGGAGCAAGGAGTCCTGCTGGCGCTGCGGGGACGAGCACAAAGCGGCCAGCTGCCGAAAGGTGGCTTGTGCGACCGACACCTGCATCAGCTGCGACCGCTCCAACAGGGTTGACGGGACTCGCCTCGCTGTTACTCATCGAGTATTCAGCGAGGAGTGTCCGTGCTACCGGCGGCACGTCGTCGCCTACAGAGGCAGAGTCGACTACGGGCAGTGACTTGCCCCGGGTCGCTCTGAAAAATCTTCAATGTAATGCTTAACATGACCTTGGTATTGAATTGATGGCGCTGTATTTATTCCGTTTCTGTTTGCAGGGTGTTTTGGAGAATTGAGAGTATCGGAGGTGACGTGCTTCGGGAATGGCCTCCGTCCTTGGATGTAGATGTGTGTCTCTCTCTCTCTCACACATTCGCCCCTGGGGATGGAGGGCATTTACGTGGCATGCTGTGTCTGATATTCTCATCTTGTAGAAATACTCAGTGAATGGGAGTGGGGTGGAGTCGGCGCTGTTGATTTGATTTCGACGTTAATGTGATGGATTCTCACAGTACCATAGCCTCTACCCGCAATAAAGTATTTCCAAACCAATTGTTTTCATTATTCTCCCATAGGAACGCCGTGTCCCAGCTGAGGTTTTCCATGGTTCCCTCAGTTGTAAGACGAATGTCGGGATGCTAGTAGATAGCCCATGGAACCACAAGACAGGCACTCTTACACTCATTGAGTTAAATTCTCACACAGAATCACTTTTAGTAAAGTTCAAACCACTTTGAAATATTAGATATCGAAGTATCAAAGAATCACACTTAAACCAAGTAAAAAAAAAAAAATAGGGTCGACAAGACTCACCTCGCTGTCTTCAGCGAGGAATGTCCCTGCTACCGGAGGCACGTCGTCGCCTACAGAGCCAAATTAGACTACGGGCAGTGACTCGTTCCGAAAATACAAAGTTGCTCAGGCGAATCTCCAGAGATGCGAGACCGCCACCCTTTCGTTCATCAGGAACATTACCATTGCCAAATTTGTTATCGTCATAATGCAGGAACCCTACACCGGGCGTACGGGGGTCATAAATAAATCGACATACTCTGGTCTGGTTTACCAGAAAGGCAGAGCGGATTCGCCCACTAAAGCGGCGATCATCCTTGAAAGAATACTTAAAAGAGTTAAGTCAAAAGCACCCCAATGAAAAGCTGCACGTCACTTTTTCTTTAGATAATTGTACGGGTCAGAATAAAAATAAAGCTATTGCTAGCTTATATTCATTCATAACATTGAAAGCATAACCCAAAAATCTATAAAATGGGCAACGTGTTTATTTTATAACAGAAAATGTACAAGAAAGGGCAGCAACACCACCGCCAACCACCTTGACCTCATTTTTTTCATTATGCCAAATTGATACATTTGCCAAAACATTTTTATATTCTGAAATACCAACATATTATACTTGGAATGCATCCAAAAAATAATTCCAGCGACGCAAAAAAGGTAAACCGGTTGAAGGTCACCAAAACTCATTTTCAACGGGTGCTCTGAGCAGATTATATACTGTTCATCCAAATCATGTTCAGGTTCCAAATTTAAACGAAGTTTTAAGTTTGGAACAGTGCTAATTAATATAAATTTGTATTTTTAGTTTTTAATGTGGCATATATAGAACAGTGAACTTAAAACTCTCTGTATGCCAGGTACGATGATGTAGAAGATTTAGAAAGAAATGTCTTAGGTAGTAAGTGTGTGCGGGAGATATGCCTACAGGTGTCGATGAGGTCCGCAACCCATCACGCCGTGTCTCCGGCAGGAGGCGAACAGAGGAGAGTGGAATGCCGCATTGGAACGATTTCAAACTAGAGGAAGTAAAAGCTCATATTGGCTGTTTCCCTTGCACAGAAAGCCACTCTACTACGGCCGAAACAAAATTCTGAGCTCAACATACAAGTTCTTTATAATTTGTATAAACTGAAGACTGATACTCCAGTTAGCAAAACCATATTCAAAAACGTATTTGATACCATGAATTTGTCCTTCAAAAAGCCATCGGTATACTCGTTCAAAATGTGACCGCATAAATATGAAAATTAATAACGCGTCCGGAGCACAGGTTGCAAATTTGACGAAGGCACTCAAAGAACACCAAGAAGCATTTAAGGCTGCTTACGAAGAAAAGAATATAAAAAATACTGAACCATACAAAAAAAATATTTATCTCTGGACGAGGGCGTCGTTATCAGTCGATACAACTTGTGAAAGCTTACGATAGTATTTTGCCAATTCCAGAAAACAGGATCTGTTAAAACTATGCACCACGGGTACTAGGGTACCAGAGGAATTGCACTATTGGTATAAAAAATTACCATGCGCAGATACGGCAATTAAACGAAGAAGATTAAAATCTTCTGTTTTTATTTTATCACGTACTTAATATGTTTATATATCTATGTTTATCTATCTATCTTGTACTATCTATCTTCTACTATATAAATAAAACTCAATCTGCCTTCTGTGTGTGGACTTTTTACGCGGTTATTCCTGAACAGATTCTTATGAAACTTGGAGAATTTATTATGTGGAATACGGCGGTGGTCATATGCATATTTTTGTTACTAATCGAGCTCTAATTAACTTTATAAATTAATAAATTAATTGAAAATTTTCGTAGTGCAGGCGAATATAGACCAAATACAAGTTATCTTTTCTTCCTTTATTTGGCAAAGCCAGGTTTTAGAAATACACGATATCATTTGGTGGAGTAAATCCAGAGGAAGATACTGGAGGGACCATGTAGCCAATAAAATTAAAAATCAAATTTTATTTCTAAATTTATATCACTGAATTATGTAAAAATAAAATTACATTAATTTGTTAAATTTAGGTTGACAAAATGCCATACAAACGAAAACTCATCGGAAGTCGTACCGTAGCTGCTAAAAAAAAAAAGAGAAAATAGGAGAAATGAAAATGAACAACAATCGGCTCGACGAAATTTACAAAATCGAGCACATATGTCCCAGTCACGTGCTAATAGATCCACACAACATGAATCAATACGAGTAGGTGTGAGAGAAACACATACGGAGCAAAATGTACACCGTTCCAATAATCGATTACGTATGCCAACGAATCGATTGAATCAACTGACTATGTTCAATCGTATTGCATTTCAATATATTCCTGAAATTGGATTTAGCTCGCATCCAGCTGTTGATATCGAAATGATTAATAAACTGTGTACACATTGCAAAGCACTGAAATTCAAAAATGAACCACCTGGAATATGTTTGAATGGTAAGGTTAAATTGCCAAGATTGAATGTGCCCTCTGAACCATTGATTTCATTGGTTGCTGGTACTACAACACATTCGAAGCATTTCTTGAAAAACATACGAAATTATAATACATGCTTTCAAATGACTTCGTTTGGCGCAACAAATGTAATGACTAGCAATTTTATGCCAACATTCAAGATTCAAGGTCAAATCTATCATAAAGCAGGTTCTCTTCTGCCCGTTCCGGATGCTGAATACAAGTTTTTGCAAATTTATTTTATTGGAGATTCACGTGATCAAGTTAATCAACGTTGTGAGATTAACAATACTACAAAAAGATAAACATGTAATTGATTCACACAACGAATTAATTAAATTGTTCAAAACAGCTATTGAACAAATGCCAACTGATAACCATAAAATTGTGATTCGAGCTGACATAACACCTGTTGGATAACATGCGGGAAGATTTAATTCTCCAACCATTGATGAGGTTGCAATCGAGTTTGAATCACGCGACATTGCACTCCATCTTCGAAACAACACTCTACAACGTGTTGCAGAAACTCACCGTTCATATGATGCATTGCAATATCCAATATTGTTCTGGCAGGGCGAAGATGGACATCATTTAAACATCAAATTGATAAATCCAGCAAACGGTAAATAATAATTGTATTGTTTTAATGAAAATTATATTAATTCTTTAATGAACATGTTTGAACCTTTTTGAATTCTAATAGTTACTTTTATTGGGCCATTTAATTTTGTAAAGTGGCAACAATGTGTTTTTCTTTCTGACAGTCCAATATATTTCGTTTCACTTTGGGATGTACTTAATACGTTTTACTTATTACGTAGTATAATAATTGGTTGTTTAATTGGTACAATATATTTTATTGACGTTATTTTAATGGAAATGCAAAGGCGACAGTCCAATATATTTCGTTTTACTTTGGGATGTACTTAATACGTTTTACTTATTACGTAGTATAATAATTGGTTGTTTAATTGGTACAATCTATTTTATTGACGTTATTTTAATGGAAATGCAAAGGCAGGTAGTTATACTTCTAAATTATGGCGAATATCATTTTTAGGCGAGTGTCATTGTAAAGATACGTAACCGCCGTCAGTGCCAACACGTACAGACGAATATTTTGCATGAATCATAATTATTCCTTTTTAAACCAAAAAAAGACCAATGCTTAACATGTCATAAATACGAAAGTGCAAAGGGGAAAAGAAAAATGAATTAGAGCAAGAATATATGCGCAAACAAGATGGCTATAAAGTAAAACAGGAATTATTATGAACAAATGGTTAGCGAGGGAAGACCAGTCATGCCCTACGAGAACCAAGTCTTGCAAGCAGTCCAACAAGACCCAAGTATCTCAGTACGTGGAATTGAAGAGAGCACTGGAGTACCCAGAAATAGCGTACATCGTATTTTACAAAAAAAAAACAGTTTCACCCATACCACAAAAGGTACAAAGTCTGTTACCCCGAGAGAGTGCGCCGCGCAGCGAGGCACGGTAGCTTTGCAAAAGTGCCGCTAGATGGCACTGCTTCCGGGGCCGCCGCCGGGAAATAGTATAAGAAGGCATACGCCGGGCATTGCAATCCAGTGGAAAGGACTCGCTCTTGAGACGCCGCGCTTCGCGCACGTCTCTCTGTGCTCCCCGAGTTTTTCTATTTTGCGATCGCAACCGAAAGCAACCCGCCTTCCCAGGCAAACCGCGGTGATACTGGCATCACCATCTCTACCCAGTGATACTCTTGCAAGTGAAGTGACCAAGTGCAAGATAGACTTCAACGACAGACACGCAATCACGGGCAGCCCGAGAGCGCTACTCAGCCTAGCCGGAAACCGTAAGATGGAGTCACTCTACGTGAAACTCCCGAACGGCACGTTCGTCCCGTACGTCGCGAACAAAAGGACAATCGAAGCCCGCGATACGCCCCGCAGCTACCACCGGACCCGCCGAGAGCCACCCACCCC